>JAJJXM010000069.1:0-301938 GCA_024516155.1 Pyronema omphalodes
TTACATATTCTTTGGGGTTTATTTGAACACCCTAGGGGCATTTAAATAAACACCTTCTTCTTCGCCTATTCTTCGGGGGTTTATTTGAACTATCCTCTGACGTTGAAATAAACATCTACAGTCCACTTCCTAGGGATGGCGTTCCATGGTTCATATAAATCACCCTGCAGTGTTCTACTGAACATTCAGTTTTAACCTGTAGAGCTGTGTTCTGTTTTTGTTTGTTGATGGAAGTGGATATTGCCTTAGTGCGCATCCCTTCCTTATGTTCTGTTCGTTTCTTGCCGTTGTTGTTCCTCGTTCTTCATCCATTTCATTCACTTGTTTACTTGTTTCTCCACCTCCATCTTTCCCTCTTGTTTGACTGTAAGTTTTTTCCTCATGTCAAATGTTTGTCCCTCAACAGAATTTGCTAGTTCATACACCATACACCACCGGAGGGAAAAAAGAGAGAGAGAGAGGGGGAATTGGGATATGAACTTCTAGATACTCGCTGAGTCAAGTACTGCAAACCAACCCCACAAATATCCACAATGCTAACCAGACAAACAGGATGCTCAGAAAACCTAAGTCTATTTATTGAAGCGATCCATGATTCCAGCATATGTAAGGGTCAATTAAAAAAGGCACAAAGCGAATGGTACTATACAGAGAGCAGGAGCAGGAGTAGGAGGGGTGAGGAGGGAGGTGGGAGGTTCCTGTATGTATAGATAGAGGACCTGGCAATAGCTAGAGACATGTTATATAATGAGCGAGTGGTTTAGTAATTAATTTAAAACATTTAAAAAATATCTGAGGTGCTTGATCAAACCACTATTGTGCAAGGTGTTTAAATCGGTGTTTAAAGGTGTTTAGTAGGTGTTTAGATCGGTGTTTAAAGGTGTTTAAAGATGTTTCAATCGGTGTTTAAATCGTTGTTTAAAGGTGTTTAGTAGGTGTGTAAAGAGGTGTTTAAAGGTGTTTAAAGGTGTTTAAAGGTGTTTAAATCGGTGTTTAAATCGTTGTTTAAAGGTGTTTAGTAGGTGTTTAAAGGTGTTTAGTAGGTGTTTAAAGGTGTTTAGTAGGTGTTTAAAGAGGTGTTTAGTAGGTGTTTAAAGAGGTGTTTGGTAGGTGTTTAAAGGTGTTTAGTAGGTGTTGAAAGAGGTGTTTAGTAAATGAATTTTGCGGGTGTTTGAATTAAACACCTTTTGTGGTTTAAAGTGTGGTTTGATTAAACACCTTTTTTTTGTACCACAGGGATTGACGACTACATAACTAAATTGGAAGACCTCAACATGCGTGTGGGAGCAATTGGCCCCATGTATCGAAACGTAATATGGGAGGCTATGACGCCGGCGATTAAAAAGATGGTATATCAAAGGTTTGGGGGGATCCCAACTGACGACGAAGCAATGAT
The DNA here is from genome assembly GCA_024516155.1 of Pyronema omphalodes. Classification (NCBI taxonomy): domain Eukaryota; kingdom Fungi; phylum Ascomycota; class Pezizomycetes; order Pezizales; family Pyronemataceae; genus Pyronema; species Pyronema omphalodes. The sequence goes on from JAJJXM010000069.1 coordinate 1,397, forward strand.
TGATGCAGTCGAAGAAGCTGCTCACGTTATTGAAAATTTGGATGAAGAATTGAAGGGACACAAGAAAAAGACTTTGGAAGTGCGGGACGACCGCCATAAGGATAAAGGCAAGAACAAGGAAACTGTGCGCCCCAAGGAGGTGCAGCACAAGGATAAGTTCAAGGATAAAAAGGAGAAAAAGGTTTTTTCTGGAAAAAAGGACAAGAAGTCCATCTTTGCGTCAGGGAGGGAAGCTTTGCAGAATGTTCCTCAGAGCGAAATCGATCAACATAAAAAAGATAAGGCTGACTGTTGGAGGTGCGGAAGATCTGGACATAAAATGTTCGATTGTTATGCAAAGAAGACAGTTGGGGGAACAGAGCTCTCTGGCGAAGGAAAGGTTGCTTCCTCTGGCAAGAGGAAGAGAGACGATGATGATGAAGGAAACAAAGGGCAGGAGAAGCCCAAAGAAAATAAAAAGACAAAGACCGCAGCAGTGCGGCAGGATGACGACGATGAGATAATGGAAGATGCTCAGCCTAGGATTTGGGCGATTGAGCAAAATGATGAGGAGTCGGATTTTTAATGTCCTCTAGGGTTGCGTCACCTGAGGAGGAAGAATGTACATCTGACGCAGGAAATATTAGATGTTGTGGAACAAAAAGAAAATCAACAGACAACTTGGGGTCGATCAAGACAAAAAATCGACGAACCGACAATGGAACCTCTTCCAAGGGAATAACAAAAGAAGCCTTGGTTCCACCCCATCACGGAAAAAGGCCAATAATCAACATGGTGTTGAATTGGTCAAGAACAAATTTCGAACGGTGCGAGTCCTACTTGATAAAGGCTCCACCTCAGCTTTACTGGACAAAGGTTTTGTCCAAACTTACAAAATTCCTACTGTGAAGAGAGACCAGCCTCTCCAAATACGCAACTTCAATAATGAGGTAGTTGCTGGAGCTGGAGAATTCTTCACAGTTCCTTTTATGCTGCAGCACAAACAGCACTTCGCAGCAGAATCCTTCGAAGTCGCCCCTCTTGACAGCGACTGCGACGTCATCTTACCTTATTGGTGGATGGCAAAACATCAACCTTGCAACATGTGGGGAGACAGCAATAACATCTCCTTCACAACACCACGTTGCACTGAAAATTGTACTAAGGCTCAGGCCAGTACATTTTCTCTCAAGGTCGACCGCCGAGTACTCGACCATCCTGAGGCCTCAGTTATAGGCCATATTTCAGCCGTTGCCACTAAGGAGGAATTATCAGAGGCACTTCAACAAGTCCCTGAGAAATTCCGTAAGTGGATAAACATAATGACAAAGGAAGCAGCAGACAAGCTTCCTGAACACAAACCTTACGACCACGCCATAGACTTGAAGGAAGGGGAAACTCCTCCTTGGGGACCAGTTTATGCGCTCAATGAGGTTGAGCTGGAGACACAAAGAGAATGGTTGAAGGAAATGCTGAGGACAGGCAAGATTCGACCATCAAAATCTCCTGCCGCAGCACCAATTCTCTTTGTGCCAAAACCCCATGGGCGAGGTTTAAGGCTTTGTGTGGATTATAGGGGGATAAATAAAATAACAATAGCAAATCGCTACCCCCTCCCTCTTATGTCTGAATTACAAGACAGAGTAAGAGGAGCTAGGTTCTTCACGAAGATGGATTTGAAGAACGGTTATCATTTAATAAGGATTAAAGAAGGAGATGAGTGGAAAACTGCTTTTAGATGCAGGTATGGGCTATACGAATTTTCGGTAATGCCTTTTGGCTTGAGCAATGCGCCGGCAACGTTCCAAGATATGATGAATCATATCTTTAGAGATATGTCGGACCAAGGAGTGATTGCTTATATTGATGATGTTCTAATTTACGCTGAGACGGAGGAGGAACATGATGAATTGGTAAAGGAAGTCTTGAAAAGACTGGAAGAAAATGGGCTGGTGATATCTCCGGAAAAATGTGTTTGGGGGACAAACAACGTGGAATTTTTGGGGTATATTATAAGCGAAAAGGGAATTGAGATGGCGAAGGATAAAGTGGAAACCGTCCTGGTTTGGGAACCTCCTAAATCCTTGAAAGAGACACAAGGCTTTCTTGGATTTGCAAACTTCTATCGCCGGTTCATAAAGGACTTCTCAAGAATTTGTCGTCCTCTTACTGAATCAACCAAGGGCGATCCGAAGAAGTGGGAATGGACTGTTGCCATGGAATTGGCATTTGACGAGTTAAAGCAGAGGTTCACAAAAGCGCCAATATTGGGTCATTTTGATCCTAAAAAGGTTTGCATAGTTGAAACTGATGCTTCTGACTTTGCCTTAGGCGCAGTCCTTTCTCAGAGAGGAGAGGACAGAAAGCTGCACCCTATTGCTTTCCACTCCAGGAAATTTACTCCGGCAGAAATCAACTACGGAATCCATGATAAAGAGCTTTTAGCTATTGTGGATTCGTTTAAAATATGGAGAAGATACTTGGAGGGAGCAATGCATACGGTTCAAGTGTTCAGCGACCATCAAAATTTGGAGTACTTCACCACAACAAAAGTACTCAATCGTCGCCAAGCAAGGTGGGCTCAAGAACTTGCTGGTATTGACTTTAAGATTTTTTACAGACCTGGAAGTAAGAATGGGAAGCCAGATGCTTTGTCAAGGCGTCCGGAGTTCCGCCCTGAAAAGGGGGGAGGTGAGGATCAGCCGATTACGACTATCCTTCATAAAGAACATTTTGCATCAATTTCAGCAATCAGCAGTGGAGGTGAAGAAACATCATTTATTGTTTCCTCGGCACGGCTTAATTCTATTCCTTCTGTTAAATGGTCTGGGGAATTTCTCAAGATGGTTAAAGAGGCTGGAGAACTTGACGAGAATTATAAAAAGGCAGCAAACAAAATAAAAGATCCACTAAAGATAGAAGATGGCATAATCTATCGGAAAGAGAAGTTATGGGTACCAAAGGATGTGGTCAACATGGTCCTTGAATCAGAGCACGACTCCAAAAGTGCTGGGCACTTTGGTCAGGACAAAACAATTGAATTAATAAGGAGAAACTTTTGGTGGCCGAAGATGGATGAAAATATTATTGAATATATACAGAGCTGTTTGCAATGTCAGAAGGACAAGACGGCTAGGCACCTTAAGTATGGAATGTTGCAACCTTTGGAATTGACATATGCCCCATGGCAATCTATTGCTATGGATTTTATTACCGACGTACCAGAATCTAATGGGTGTGATCAACTATGGGTTATAGTTGATCGATTTACTAAAATGGCGCACTTCATCCCCTTACAGAAAGACGGCAAGACAACTGCAGACCTTGCTAGGATATTCGCAAAGGAAATTTGGAAGTTGCATGGCTTACCAAAGGATATAGTGTCGGATCGAGACTCCAGGTTCACAAGCACCACCTGGAAAGCATTTCTTGGGACATTAGGAATCAAACCAAGAATGTCAACAGCCTTCCACCCGCAAACAGACGGACAAACGGAACGGCTCAACCAAACAATTGAAGCTTACCTCCGCTCTTTTGTTAACCACGAAATGGACGACTGGGCTGATCTCTTACCAATGGCTGAGTTCGCATACAACAACTCAGTCACAAGCGCTACTGGACTTTCACCCTTTTACGCCAACTACGGATATTATCCAAATACGAGCAACCCTTCGGCAACCGCTGTGCGCAACCCAGCCAGCAAAGCCTACGCCCACTGGATGCATACGATACACGAAGGAGCCAAGTTAGCCCTTCAAAAAACACAAGAAAGAATGAAACACTATGCAGACCAGAAACGACAGGAGGCACCCGAATACCAAGTAGGAGACTTGGTTATGTTAGATGGATGCAACATACGAACAAGACGCCCATCAAGGAAGCTAGACCATAAACTAAATGGTCCCTTCCAAGTCGAAAAAGTCATTTCCCCAACGGCAGTACGACTTACACTCCCACGAAAATGGAAGATACACAACGTCTTCCATACCTCACTACTTGAGCCTTTTAGAGGAGGCACTCGGGCTCCACCAGATACGAATAAAGTTTTACGGGAGGCAGATGATGTTGAGGGAAGCGAGGAATACGATATCGATGAAATCATGAGCAGCTATAAATCTGGAAATCGAGTATTGTACCTTGTCAAATGGCTAGGTTGGCCCAGCAAAAAAAACTGGACGGCAGAACCATTCGACAACTTTTCAGTAGGAGGTCAGGAGAAGTTACGAGAGTTTCATCTCAAGTACCCTGATTCTCCGAGGGACTACCGACTCAAGGATTAAGACTTAATGTTTTTCCTCACGAGGTTTTCATTAGGTCGAGTTGGTAGTAGGATGTAGGGGCTGGAGGACTACATCCATATATGATTACTAAGTCGCTTGGCTGCGGCGAGGTGCGATCACAGAATGATAAGCTACTTGCTTCGGGACGAAGCTTGAACAGGGGGGAGGTGGTGTCACACCCTATATTGTGTGAGTATAGAATAGGTAACATGTATAACATTATGAGAACATGGCAAACTCGACAGGAGAATGAATAATAAGGTTAGTATCCCGGGCCGGAAACCCCTGAGGAGCTCCAGCTAGCCACGTCACGTGATTCGTGACTTTCCGAAAGGACCTCACGAGGATCCCGGCCCGAGGCGTCGCTACCTGTTATTCACTGTCAGTTTGGGGGGATCACAGATGGATGGGAACGAGGAACAACTTACCTCATGGGTGTCGACTTACCCATGAGAAGACTACAGACGACGCTGATGGAGACAGAAGACGACGGCGAAGGGACACCTCCTTATACTTGAGGTCGTGTTCCACCAAGCACGGCTACCAGAGGGCTTGCAAGAGAAGGGAATTCTCAGGACAGTGCAAGGCAGACGAATAGGATCATCCGAGGTCTGAGTTGGGCGGATAGTCGGCCAAGGATCAAGGCAGAGTCTAGTCAGCCAACAGGAGTGGAGCTCAGGACAAGGGTCAAGATTGCATTAGCATGAGACGACTTCCTGCAGCAAGGAACACCACTCAGGGAAACTGTTGGATGGAACTGATATGACGCGACCTTAGGCCAATGACTACCAACTACAAGATAAGACGGCGTTTGCGTACACACCAGGGTGTGGCTGCGCGCAAGTGCGCGCAGGTGGGGCAAATGACATCACACAGGAATGTGACGGGGCAGTGCGCTCCGGTAGGGCATAGTCTGCCTTATGATGTCAGATTCCTTCACTCGCAATCGAGATTCTCTAGGGAGATCTATGATCAAGATGACTCATAAGACATATGACTCACATGACATTATCAGAGGAGTCATTGCATTATGCGCTCAAGTGAAGTAACCCTCCATTAGGCGCTTAACCCCAATACCTGATTGGAAGGTGTGGTAGCACGGCAAGGAATGTCAAGGATTAATCTGACACGAGGTGATCATGCAAGTGAGCAATTAATATAATTGCGCATGCAGCATGATGCGAGCCATCAGCAGATTTGTCAAAGCATTGACTCACGTCTTATCTCCTAAGCTTAGTTCGGAAGTTGGTTCCCTTGGGAAGTCTGGGCGAACTTGTAGACGAAAGTCTATAAAAGACCCTAAGTCTTCCCACCGTCTCCTCCAGCATCAGCAACTTGATCTCTACCTACGACGTTACCTTTTGAACACCAATACCTCAAGAGAGACCCTTAAGTTTATTCGGCCTGTGATCGATTAGTTTACTTCCTAGCTTTCTGGGAAATCTATTTGTTGAATACCTTTCAAAACGAAGAACGACTGATCAAATAAGCCTCTCTATTGAAAGCCTCAATAGCCAGGTTCACACTCTACCACACCTTCCAATGAGGTGCTGGGGTTATGAATCACACCGGAGGGCAACTCCGTCTGACTGCATCATGCATGAACTCTTCTGATAATGACGCATGAGTCATTTATCGTATGAGTCGCGCCATCATAGATCTCCCTAGAGAATCTCGATTGCAAGTAGAGGTCACTGGCATCATAAGGCATACCATGCCCTACCGGAGCGCACTGCCCCGTCACAATCCTGTGTGATGTCATATGTGCCCCACCTGCGCGCACTTGCGCGCAGCCACACCCTGGTGTGGATGCAAACGCCATATTGTTTCCAAGTTGGCAGCCCTAGGCTCAAGGACGCGTCATATCAGTTTCATCAAACAGGTTTCCTGAGTGGGGTTCCCTGCTGGACGTTGTCTCATGCTGATGCACTGTTGACCCTTGTCCTTCAGTCCACTCCTGTTTGCTGACTAGACTCTGCCTTATCTCTCGCCCCACTGTTCACCCAACTAGTAACACCGGATGACACTCTTGCACCGCATCTGCATCTTCCTGGAATCCTCTGTTCCTATGCAGCCCCTATCGTAGCCGTGTATTGCCGAACTGTCCTCAGGTATAAGGAGGTGACCTTTCGTCGTCTTCTTCTTTCTCCATCAGCGTCGTTTGTAGTTGTCTCAAGGGTAAGTCGACACCCTTGAGGCAAGTGTTCCTTTCCCCTTCTCCGTCCTGAGTCCTCCCAAACTGACAGTGAATAATAGTTTCGACGCCTCGGGCCGGGATCCTCGTGAGGTCCTATCAGAAAGTCACGAATCACGTGACGTGGCTAGCCGGAGCTCCTCTGGGGGTTCCGGCCCGGGATACTAACCTAATTATTCATTCTCCTGTCGAGTTTGCCATATTCTCCATAGCGTTATATATGATACCTATTCTATTCTCACACATTATAGGGTGTGACACTAACCGTAAGGTTATGGCGGCTGCTATCCAATTACTATACATCGCTAACTGCCGAGCGTTACATCGACAGTTACTGGGAACGCCCCAGAGCAGTCTTTATTTGTCAGGTTGTAGCCCCCCTCTCTGTTTCTCGTATTCCATTTCTGTCCTTCTCGTCGTTCTGTCCGTGAGCCCTGTACGCTTTGCAGACACCCTTCCCGGTGCCTGGTATCCTCCACCCTTCCCCATATACATCCCCCTTTTTTTTTTTTTTTTTTTTTATACCTCCCCCGTCTCAACTCCTCCACTGATGCCTCCTGACTCATTGCCCACGGAGACACCCAGGCCCTCCCTGCCCCGCTTCCCCTCGACTCTCTCACTCTCCCCTTCCTTCCTCCTCAGCCTTCTTGCTGCCCCTCCTCGCCTCTCTCCCCTTCTCGTCGGTGGTGTTGTCAGTCCAAGATTGCCATTCCCCAGCACAATCTGGACGTTGATGCCTCCGCTCTTGACGACTTCTGCCCAAGTCTTCTTTGCAGAGGGGGTTGTCGTTCTGGGTTGGTGGGTATTGTTTCCCCGGCCACCATTCTTTGTTGTAGGGGTCTTGCTGGGTGTCGCTGCCGTAGATGTCGTCTCCTTCGCTTTCGTCTTCTTCTTCTGTGTAGCCTTCACCTCCACAGTCTTCCATCCATCTGTCTCAGCAGGGGCAGTGCTAGGGGCGTCGGGTAGAGATGTGTCCTAAACAGAGGGACTGTCAGGCTGAGGTTCCGGTGTCGCTTCAGTCGAAGTGATTGCGAGGAGAGGTAGGGGGGACTTTAACTTGTTGGCGTCAAGCTTGTCCTGGGCGGCGGTGGTTGCATGTTTCGAGTGCATCAAGCTCTGCTCAGGTGATGCAGCTCTGGGTTTGTGGTTTGCCGGTCGTCGGTGTGTCGGTGAGGTTGGTTCAGTGTTCTGGTCGCTCCCCCCTCGCTTTCTCTTGCCAGGAGGATTGCGAACGGCGTCCAGAACATCTTGGATGTCATTGTGGACAACTGACAGTTGCATGGTCATCTCTTCCATAGCAGCAGAAGAGGTCGTGGTGGTCGGTGAGGGGGGCACCGAATTGATGTGCTGATCCTTGATTTCCCTCATGAGGGCGTTGACAGCAGCCGTTAGATCTGCTACTTGCGCCTTTGTGGAGGCATATGCTGCCTTGAGTGCAGTATTCTCGCCCATTAGGCGGTCCAGTTTCAGCATGACAAGGTCAAACTTCACATGCAAACCGTTATGTTGCGTCCTCAGGGCATCGTGCATCATGTCGAAGTCACGATCAAGGCAGTCGTAGGGGTGATTTGTGTCTTCGTAGGACTGGTTAAAGTCCTGGAAGCTCACGATCGTTGCTGGCTGCTTCGGTGGTGTAGTTGAGGGAGCTGGTGATCCTGCCAAGACCACGCTCTGGAAGGGCTTTCCAGTGAAGTTTCCATCAACTTCATCACCTTTTCGGTCTCTTCCATCAAAAGTAGGATTAGATCCATCATGAGGAAGGTCCATCAGGGCTGTGTACGCGTTTTTGGACCGTTTAGATCGTCGGGCGTTGCTGTGTGAACGTTTTGGCGACATTTCACGAGGTGCGGTAAGCCAGAACTCGTAAAAACTCTGATTTTGCGACAGAAGTCAACAAAAACAACGTAGAATTCCCTGAAAATTCCGAGAATAACGTAACAGAGTGCTGCGAATCCGAATCCGATGAGAAAACCGGGGGTTTCGGTGCTCGTTGTTGAGAATGCAGGGGGGGGGTCGCCGTTGCCGTGATCGTCTGTAAGATATCGTGTTGTTGTTCCTCGTTCTTCATCCATTTCATTTACTTTTTTCTCCACCTCCATCTTTCCCTCTTGTTTGACTGTAAGTTTTTCCTCATGTCAAATGTTTATCCCTCAACAGAATTTGCTAGTTCATACACCATATGCCACCGGAGGGAAAAAAGAGAGAGAGGGGGGGAATTGGGATATGAACTTCTAGATACTCGCTGAGTCAAGTACTGCAAACCAACCCCACAAATATCTACAATGCTAACCAGACAAACAGGATGCTCAGAAAACCTAAGTCTATTTATTGAAGCGAACCATGATTCCAGCATATGTAAGGGTCAATTAAAACAGGCACAAAGCGAATGGTACAACACAGAGAGGAGGAGCAGGAGTAGGAGGGGTAAGGAGGGTGGTGGGAGGTTCCTGTATCTATAGATAGAAGACCTGGCAATAGCTAGAAACATGTTACATAATGCGCGAGTGGTTTAGTAATTAATTTAACACATTGAAAAAATATCTGAGGTGCTTGATCAAACCACTATTGTGCAAGGTGTTTGGAGGTGTTTAGTAGGTGTTTAAAAAAGGTGTTTGAAAAGGTGTTTAAAGGTGTTTAGTAGGTGTTTAAAAAGGTGTTAAGTAAATGCATTTTGTGGGTGTTTAAATTAAACACCTTTTGTGGTTTAAAGTGTGGTTTGATTAAACACCTTTTTTCGTACTACAGGGATTGATGAACCGTGTCTTTCATGGATGGAGTTGAGTTTGGAATTGTTGAACCTTATAGTCTTGTAATAAGGGGGAATTTGTTATGCAATGAATTGGATATTTTGTAATTGTGTCGTTTTTATTCTGTGAGTTTGGAATACCGCATCCTGTCAACGTGGGATGCTGGGCCCTACCAATTGCTCTGTCCTGGCATGGCTAGGCATTTCCTGGCTGTCGGAAAATTTTGGTACTGCAACTGTAGAAAAGGTGTAATCGCGAGATTCGAATAATCTGGTTGCATCTCTCTTTATGTATCACTGTTATTCATCACCAAATATTTTCACACTACGCGTTTGCGACAACGTTACGGCCGAATCATATTCTGTGCAGGTATCTTCATGACGACCACCCCCCCCCCCCCCCCCCCCCCCCCATAAATACCCTCAGATGATCTAGACATTAATTCATGCCTTAGGAATCTTGAATCCACCCTTCACCAACCGCTCCCAAACATTTGTCGGATCATACTGTTTCGCAATCTTCCTCAAAAACTTCACATTCTCCGTTCCATACGAGCCTATCGCATCCTGCCACTCCAGGGCATAATTAAGATATCTATGATTCTCATCAGCTTTGTACTTATAAGCCATTCAGTGAACATACCTATACTTATCATGCTGACCGAGCCCCTCAAGATACTTCACCATCTCCTTCTCCGTCTCTTTAAACAACCCATCAACCTTCGCATCATCCTTACTATCACCCCAAGTCGCACCAATCCAACAAATCAAGTACTCATTTCCCGCCTTTAAACCCATAACATCCTTCTTCCTGCCCATTTCCGGTCCCAACGGGATGTACAGTGACGTTACCGACAGCTCCCGGATTTTCTCACTATCAATAATCGGCCTCCACTTATCCTGAAACAACTTCTCCATCCCCCTCATCGACTGCTTCGTCGGGGCTTTAACCGTCCACGTAAACCCTCCCGTCGAAGTGGAAGTATTAGAACCAAACCCAAAAGCGCCAGTAATATTCCCCACCGTTCTTGGACCCGTGGCATCATCTCTCCAAAGCTCTTTCCTCGCCGCAGTATAAACCGGATCAAACACAGCCGGTTTATTGGGGTGTTTATTAAACACCAACGTAACCCCCATATTAATCAACGACCCATTAGTTTTACTCAACACCGAGATCGGAACAAAATGCACATCTCTATCCCGTTTTGCGATCCCGGGAACCTGATCCAAAATCTCCGGAATGGTCCGGTTCCCACTAATTAATGCACCCCCCCAAACTCCCTTACTCACATCAACGGTGTTATACCGGAAGCGAGTAACCACGCAAAATGGTGCTCCGGATCCCTTTAAGGCGATGAAGAGATCCGGATGTGATTTCTGGGTGACGGTGAAGACCTTCCCATCTGCTGTGGCGACTTCGTATTCGATTACGTTATCGGCTGCGAACCCCGTGGAGGAAAGGAAGAAGCTTAATCCCCCGCCTAAAGAGAAGCCGCCGACTCCTACGGGTGGTGCGCGACCGCCGGATACTGAGACTCCTGAGCGGTCGAGTTGGTTGTAGACGTCGATCCAGCGGGCTCCGGCGCCGATATCGGCGGTTTGTTTGTCCGGGGATAGATGCACGGTGTTTAAGCGAGCGAGATTTAGGAGGACGCCATTGGAGGTGGAGGAAAAGCCGGGGTTCCAGGAATGACCGCCGGATCGGATGGCGAAGATGGTATACCGAGCGGCAAAGGTTTTCAGGGCGAAGGCTACGGCGGAGGTGCTCCGAGGGGCGAAGATACAGTGGGGGTGTCGGATTAGGTTGTTGGCGTAGTAGGTGTTGAGGGAGTTGTAGTCTGGGGTATTGGGGAAGGTTACATCGCCGGGGAAGACTTTAGAGAGGGTTTGACACTGGGGAAGGGAGGTTAGTATTAGGAATTGCAAGAAAGACAAGGGGGATGGACTGAGCCTGTACGGTCTTGGGCCGTGACGCTGGAGATTGATATGGCTAGAAAGAGGGACAAAAGGGAAAGGGAAACCATTTTGGCCGCGGGATTTGAGGATGGTAGACATAATTCGAGATTCTCGGCCGTGATATATATACTCAAGCTGAGGCTGATAAAATGAAGTTTGTATTACTTTATGACAACATAGTCTGGGGTTATTGGTTCGGCGTGTCATCATCCATTGCGCTCGTATTCCGTGTCTCATATGCAGATATGCAGTAAAGTCCGTAATCTATTTCCACGCCGGAGTGTATGTGAAGAACAAACGGATAATGTCTAGAGAACTTTTTGCTGTTCAACTGTGGAGACAATAGACGTCCAGCGCGGGTGTGGTTGCATTTCCGATTTCGTATTTACAGATCCACACGGGAGAAAGTTCAACCGCGTACTGGGTTTGGCAATTTGACAAATCATTTACCGAAATATCCAGTTCGAAATACGATGCGCTTGGGAGGCTGTGTAGAACCTGGAGAATGGGAGAGCATATATGCGGGTGCCCCACTGGGGGTGAGATTGTGGATCAGTTACGACCCGTTCGCGAAGCGAGTCGCGGAAGAAACGCGTGACGCGTTTAAAGGAACTTTACGCGTATTTTCAGCTAGCCTTGGAAAAACATTCCCCGGAACCCGGTAAATCGAGATGATGAGCAATCATGAGCGAGATGGCTTAGGGATTTACCCAGTTAAGTGTTACCGTTGATCCGTTACTATGATCGTCCATAAATGATCGACCACGTCTGGCTGATGCTGCCTTGTGGAAGTCTTGGATGAAATTAATGATCCACTTTTGGATGACAGCAGATGGTAATTCCCTGGTGGTATCGATTATCCTTCCATGGAACCGCGTCCGATTTGTTGAGCAGATTCTTCACGAATTACACACATAAAGGGATACGATTTTGTCTCAAATTTCGTCACTGGGAATGGTTCTGCGAGTGAGTGGAGGGGTTCATATGCAGGTCAGCGGGATTTCGAGAAGCATCACACCGCAGGACCCGCGCCTTGTGTAAATGAATGCATATCTATTTTTACAAGCACATATGATCCTGGTGGCATATTGAGAGAAGATGAAACCTCACACATAAAGCTCCCGGGCATAGTTCTAGTATGCATATGAGGAGGAAATATCCCGACGCGAGGGTTGATAAACTGCTATGTAAAACCAGAGAATGTGTAATCTTATACGAGAGGCGGTTGCGATGTATGCTGATACCAACATAGAAAGGATAGAAGAATAAACCGGTTGTAATTGCATGTTCCGCTTTGTTATTCCATCAAAGACATCTCCACCAAATCATAAACCCTTTTTCATCCATAGGCACAGCCCAGTTCTCCCCTTCCCGCTTCAACCCTGGGCGTCTCGACGATCGTTTCTTGTTTAGCCTCCAAACATTCGCTCACGTCAGATCCAGCCAACTCCACTTCCATCTTCCACCTTCGATAAGCCATCACGTCTCCACCAAACATTTCAAGCCACAGCTCCGAGCACCACCACTTATCACCATGAGAAGCTCTCATCTCGACTCCCACCACCATCCCCTCGGCGATCACTCTTATACAGGCAGCAGCCTCGACCGCTATGGCATCTACTGGCCCACCACGGAATTATGGGACCAGCTCATCGCCCAAGGCCTTAAAAGCCGCGGTATGCTAATCTTTGAGTGGTTGATCGTTTCCTACGTCGTTGTTATCACTGCTTGGGCTCATTTCTTCGCGTTCAAGTGGATTTGTCTTTACCTTCTCAGCTTGATGGCTCCAAAGGAAGCGGATAGTTGGGATTTGGATGAGGTTGATCCGGATGAGATGCCGCTGAAGACGTTCTGGAGAAGAGTTCAGGAAAGACGGGATAAGAAGAGGGAGAGGAAGAGGGAGGATAGAGAGTATAAAAAGGCTGTGAAGGAGTGGAAGAAGAAGAGACGGCTAACTTCGACGACGTCGTTTTTCGAGGGACCTGGTGCTGGTGGGGATACTCTGACTAGGACTAGCACTCGGAGATACTCCTTTTAAGGCGCATCAACTTCGGTGGAAATGATATTGCAGACTGGATATGTGGAGGACAGAAATCCGCACAGACGTCTTTGCGCTTTACGTCGCGTATATCATGTTGCGAGCTGGTTTCATGAAGAAGGAGGTTGGAATGGCGTTATCATGGAATTTAACAAGCTGTAAGCTGTATGGTGGTTTTACTTGAAAACCTACAAGAAGGACATACCTGAACAATATTTCGCAATACATCTCTAATACATCCTATTTAACGTCCATTTCCTATGCATACTTCGTGAAAGCTATCGCTTCTTGAAATCTCACAGCATCTTGTACTGCGAGTGACATCAACAATAGTACATAGACCCATACCAACATAGGTGTGTATACTGATATCCAAAGAACCCTACACTATTGAATTTTTTTTTTTCCCTTGATACCATCCACCACCGGCATCTCACAAGCAGGATTCAATTTCCTCCCATCAAATCCCTATTAACCAACCATATCCCTTTCTAATTCACTGAATCCATAATACAATATTTATCCCCCGTTATATAAAACCAACCACTCGATACCCTGCTACCTCATCCACATCTTCATCGTTTCGTATTCGATTACAAAGTTACAAACTCGAAACTTCAAACTGTAGCTAACTACACCACCACCATGAACTCAACCACCATGAACTCCACCACCCTAACCCCCAGCCTAACCCTCACCACCCTCACCGCCGCCATAGCCACAACCACAACCCTCCCAACCCCCTACACCATATCCCCCACCCCCACAAGTCCCCCGGCGAGCACAGAGATTTCCCGAGGAATAGAAGACCCCCCGATACCAACCTACAAACATATCCCCCCCGTAGCATGGTTTATATTCTTTCTTATCGTTATGATACTATTGTTGTCGCTTTATCAGGTTGTTAAGTACCGGATTAAGACTGCGAGGCGGATGCGGGCGGGGCTTGCGGGACGGGGAAGGGGTGGGGGTGATGTTGAACTTGTTGCCGAGGTGGGCGGGAAGAGTGATGCGGCATCTTCGGCATCTTCGGTATCTTTGGCATCTGTCAATAACCCAGGATCGGGGAATATCCAGAGACCTTATAACCCTAATCTGAATCCGGGGAGTTATGCATCTTCTCCAGCTTATCCAGCTTATCCATCACACGCATCCCACCCAGCTTCCGCCGCTACAAATAGTTCCACATCCCTAAGCTCCTTCAGCAGCATCAACACAACCCCCGGAACGTTCCGGAACAATTCCATTTTCGATGCGAAGGCGAAACAGAAGTTGAAGGAGAAGATATTGAAGAAAGCTGCTGAGGCGAGGGTTCGGGATAGGGGGGTGGTAGTTGGGGCGGGGGTGGTGGCGGGGTTGGGGATGGGGGTGGGGGATACCAGTGGGACTGCACAGGAGGGAGATGTTGACGGAATTAGGAGGATGGAGAGGGTTTATAACGATGCTGGGAGAAGGTATAGTTGATGCGGGTGGTTTATGGATGATATGGGTCAAGATCTACAGCGGGATTTGATTTTTTTTGTTGGTGAGGTGTTGATTTTTTATGTCGGCTGGGTGATGTATTATACTGTCTTGATGCCTGTTTTGATTGTTTACCGGACTTGTTTCTTGAGTATTATGTTGGTCCGCGTGATAGGTTTTGATAATCGAGTGAGAGTGTATGATGAATGCTCGGCTGTTATAAGTAATCTGCGAGAAACTGGCGGGAATTCTGTGGAGATCGGCGTATAACTGGAATATGAACCTTTGGTAGCTGCTGTAATGTTGTCTATTGTTTACGATGCGAAATTGTGCATTGCGAGAGGCCTGATTTGATGAGTACAGTATGTATGGAGTATGCAATGGTCGTATTGCTTTTTTTTTCGGTACCATGTTTCTTTGTCTTGGCTATATCCTGAGTAGCTGTCGATCATTATTATATCATTTGATACTGTAGTTTGATTGATATCCATCTATCAATCTCTGAGGATAAAAACCTGCTGTGTGTCTCTCAGGGTTTACATCGTAACCGCTAAACATTTTATTGCACGCATGCCATTTCATTTTCATTCCTTATTAATGAAGTAGTTATTTCATTTTCAGTAAAATGCAAAGTCAGGTCATGCATAAAATCCGAAGAACATTCCCTGCATTGATATTTCTTGTCCCCAGTAAATCGGCTCTCGACTCTATGGCAATGCTTGCACCCTCGAGTGACACTTGATGTATTGGCTTGGCTTGCAGAGTTTTCGCCGCAGCGGTGATCGGTGGTAAACGGTGCAGTTTCTATCACCAATAAAGCTAGCTTGCCAGCTACAGATGCCCGAATAAGAATCACTTAGCAGCGCGATACCCAGTTTCGCTTAGGCGTCAGCAACACTAGATCAAAAAAGGAAACACATCGCAGCTTACTTTCACGATGTTTACCCGCCAAACGCCCACTTTAAAAACCTGACGCCTCCCTCTCCACCATTCCGCAAGGCTCACTCCACCTCAACACCACGAGCACCCTCGACGGGATCGCTTCAGCACTTTACGATATGTTCATAGTTGATAATAAACTAATCCCGCCATTCCCTCCATCTGTCCGCAGTTCCAGTTCCCTATCTGTGATTCACCGCGCGATCCAGCACTTCCCGTACAGGGTACTCAACCTTCCCATTTTCTCAACGATGCTTCCTTCGGCTTCATCCACATTACAATATGTATCAAAGACAAAACTTATATGATGAACAACCTAAACACTGAAAATCTTGATGCGACCATAAACCGTTTGGTTTTTGTGTTGCTGTGAGAACAGAAATTGGTAATTCTGATCGAGTTTTGGATTTGGTACTTTGTTGGCTGTCGCTGGCTGTCGCTGGGACTTCGTGATGGGTCGATGTTGGTTAAGTAAAGGCTTCGTGCTCTGTGTGAAATTTTGCTATGCTGTGTTGTGTGTGAAGTCGGTGTGAATTGATTCGGCTATCCTGGTGTCTTACGGCACGCCGACGGTCTCATCATGCCCCCGGTTGCCGACACCGAGCACGCGTACCGTGAACTTTTCGCGTATAGAAAATGGCTGCGACTGAAATTTCCGTGGCAGCTTCGACGCCATAAGTTCATGTTGATTAGAACACCGACGCCATATAAAACTGCTCGACATCCCACGATTCCAAGAGTCGCAATTCATCTGAATGCGATTGCGCGAATATATACCGGAGTCTAGAGGGGCATTGAACGATCACGCTCGCGGACCTCACGTGTAGTGGGGTTCTTTAGCTGATAGCTGATGCGGCTCTGGGGTATGGATGTGGATGTGGTATCTGTCGGCACTGGCACTGCTACTACCATCACCAATTAGCACGCTACCGTTGAGATTTTACCAAACCATTTTCAACCGGTAGAATATCACATGTATGGATGTGTGTATCCTGAGTCACTGATATATAATCTTCGAATAAACCATTGTAGCTGCTATATGACGATTTCCCGTATATTGAAGCATGATATATCACTCATACCAATTGATCAGTGGCGGGATATGGAATCTTGGGAATGGGGAAAATGGGGAAGGATATGGGATATATGGATATATGGATATATGGATATGGTACTTGAAGGTAATAGGTATACGTGCTGTTGGAAATTATATCAAGTCTGGCATATTTTTCTAGATGGTATATGTTATGCGAACGTGATGAAAGGGGTATCATGTGCTCAGTCTAGCCTCACAGGTTGTTATACGTTGGAATTTGGATTAGGATTAGGATTAGGTAGGATTAAAAGCAAGTGCACTTTGCTGCTGCATTATTCTTGGATGAGAGGTTGCTGAGGGACATTCTGGAGACCTTGGAAGAGATATATTGAGAAAGTGTGACGAGTAGGATAGCATCATGATCAAGGTACCACGCTTTTCTAGGGGTGGAAATGTAATGGATGGGAAATGTTATGGTATCTATATGTAGCTACCAGTAGTTATCAGCTGTTTAAAATCTTACCTTACAAATGAATGATGAATCAATGTCAAAGGTGTTGCAACGGAATACATAGTATTTTTTGACTGACATGATAAACTACTGATGCCTACTGGTCCTGCCTGGTAACTGTAGACTGTAGTCTCCGGACTTCGGTATCGTGATGAATCATGTTCAAGCTTCATGTATAGACGGCTGGTTTCTATGCTTTATTGTTGGTGTTTTATCTTATATGTTGATTTTTTACGGAGGATAATGATGGTGTTGGATATGTCATATATTCGACGGTGGGGCTTGTTGAGGATAAGGATTATGTCAAGATACGTACGTCCGGCTGACTGCTGTTCTCTCGTTAAGAAAGGTAGAACAATCAGGCGTGGATTACGATAAAGCTGGTGGCTTGATGTATAACATTGTATCCGTGTGAAGGGGAAATGGGACGATGGTCGTAGTACGGGGCCCAGAAAGTCAGGTGATATGCTGGCCGCTGGCGCACTTCGACACCACGAGCTAGAACATGATGTAACTAAAGACTCTGCGAAATAAACATAGTATTATTAACATTAACAATTGAATACAATAAATACACAAGGGTTGATTTTATCTTCAGAAATCAAAAACGCCCAAAAGTAAATTTTGAGTGCGAATATCTATCTCACGATACTCCAGCAACGACAACACCACCCCTCACCATGCAACATCCGCATGGTAACTCACACCCCTCCACATCCCCTCACAAAATCATTATCCAGTCGCCAGTTCCCAATCATTTAAACCCCAGCCAAATTGAATTGTTCCCCAACCATTATATGATATTCAACACCAAAAGACAAGATGCTACACCTATATCCTCCCAGTCCAATTCCACATCCACCCCATCCTAGCCACCTTCCGCACACTGTATCAGAACCTAAGGGTCAATTCTGTCACCGCGATTTTATACAGGCTTCTACTATCACTAAGCGCAACTTTAACCTATTCTTATCTTTGTCGTTATCTTTATCCCGTACCAATAATGGCCCCGAGACAACCTAAAGCGCAATGGTGCATTAAAATCACCCGGAAGTCAGTATCAACCTCTCCCTCCTCTCTCTTCTCTCTCTCCCTTTCTCTCTCGTCTCTCTCTCTCCCTCCTCCTCACTCCCAACCCCCCCCCCCCCCCCCCCCCCCCCGCGTCTCCAGTCCCTCTAACACGCCCAGATCACGAAGCACCCGCGCCATCCGACTCTCCGACATCCGCGACTGGTTCGGCAGCAACACCACACGAGTAAAACAAGACGGAAGCGGCAACTGGTTAATCGCCTATGATACCGAGGATCATTGTCGAGAGCATATTGATTTTGCGGAGGAGAATACTGGGATGAGTAAAGTTGCTTTGGCGGAGGCGGTTTATACCCTCTGGGCGGTTACCGAGAATGATTTGTTGGCGGGGTTTGGGGCTTTTGGAGTTTGAACGGGGTTGTGTTGGAGGGTTGTTGGTGGTGGTGATCCATGGATGGATGGATGCGGTTTGATTTTTGAGTATTTTGTTTTTTTGAGTTGAGGGGGATTTTAATGGAGGGTTGTAGTCAGCAATGAGTATGCCAGGAAACTTACGGTTGGAAAGATCAATGATGAGTATATAAACAGTGATACACGACAATGTGTAAGGAAAGGTGGCCGTGTGTGAGGAGCCTAGGGAACAAAGATTCTCACATTGTAACAGACATTAACAGCGGTTCTTAAGAACAGCGGGTAGATAATGATAACGTTGACTACAGTTATGGTCTACAGTCTCTCGATGGAGGATATTGAAAACTTCAGCGTAGATAAGGATGGAGAAAGAGCAACAGAATTGGTGATGTTTCGTAAATCTCAAGTGTAGAACTTTCTTGTCGTTGATGTATGTTTTGCTGGCTTCCGAATATTTTCGTATATTGAATCAATGTATCCCAGTGGAAAACTTCCCGTAGATATATAGTAACGGACAGAAGAGCCTGTTACCGTTCAAGCTTGTTATGTCTTGAGAAAAACATGGCGAATTCTTCGGAGCGAGTGTATCACTTCCCAATATACCACAACAGGCCAACAGAGTTGATAAAATAGACGGCGTGAACAATGGCGTCGTATAGAGCTTCCGCGGAGAGTGGTATTCAAGTAACTGCTAGTTATAACGTAGCTTTGCCCAGTCCAAGAATGTTCTATCAGAATAAGTGAAAATAGTATGTATACACTTTAAACCTCTCCTCTATCCTCCATCACTGGATAGTAGCTTGTGGAGGATTGCAGGACTTCTGGAACTGATACAAGAGAGGCAATCTTGTGCTCTGCTCCTGTCTGCTGCTGGTAGGACTAGGTATTCATTATATCAACATTAGGCTTCCAGCTTCTCATCAGAATTTATCTTCACTGACGCTCAGAGATTCACCACAATCAAGACTGTCTTAATAACTAACCACAATCAAGCCATTCTCACTTAGCATCTCACATTATCCAACTGGTCCATGATGGTGATGGTGATACTCACCCTCACCTCCGGGAAGAGCTACCACCGGACACGATGGTTTCATCTTTTCTTTTTCATCGCCGTCATACACGTCCCCTAGTCAGAATCCCTATCTCGATACCAAGTTTCAAAGAAACTGCACAAAGCGGAAGTATACAGAAAGAAAAGGAATAGAGTTAAATTTGAGACAGTCAGAAGTTCCTAGGAATGTGCACTTCGGTTTCCGTAGAATGGTGGAAGGCGGAGAATATACGTTCCCTTTGATTATGACCGGGGAGATAGTTTGGAGTATTACCGTTGTCTGTATGGTTTCATATACAGTCGACTGTAGTTCTACACAGGAGAATTTCAAGTGCAAAAGTCAGATGCCAGGTGTCGCATACCGCAGCGCAGCTAACCGGCCCGTTTGTCGGAGTTTAGTTTCGCTACGGTGGATATTCCAGAAGCCCAAGACCCACAACGCTAGAAGTCTGAAGTCCAAAGATGAAACAAGAGGTCATAAGGGAAATGTGATAAATGACGTGGATTAGTTCCATCAAAGCCGCCAAGAATATCATCTTATCTAAATCGCGTTACACAGGTGAGAATAGCACCATACGGCGTACTTACCCTGCGTAATGATCGTCATCGCGCGTGGTTCAGACAGGCCCCGTCGCGTTGCTACAAGTGCTACAAGTGCTACAAGCGACAGGATCGACACAACAACAACGCTCAGTCTTTATCGCCCTATGGTACGGTTCTATACGCCGTTTCGGATTCGCGATATGATCTTCGTCGCTTCGATACGCGCTTTTCGGTTTCACTTGTATCGGCCATAGACACAGACGTTCGCAACTTTTCCGAGTCGACGCGCGCGCCGTGTGGATGTTCCTGCTACTGTTTACCTTACCTCCCGTCACTACAACAGCAGCAGCTCACGGGATCATCGAAACTTCTAGTTATAGAGATTCTACATAATGGATACCGTAGCTCCTCGATTATTGGAATTACGCTTTGTTTATTACTTAATCACATTGAACAGCTTCTACAGAAACACCTTCTCCTCCTCCGGCACAGGTCCATCAGAAATCATCGTACTGCAATAACCCGGACTATCCTCACACTTTCGATACGGAGGATATATCAGCTGTCCGACATAAACCAGGTCACTTGGTTTACATCTAACCACGCGAGCTCTCGTAACAATCGGTAAAACCCCATTCATGATATCCCTACACAGAATTCCACTATTAGCCATCATTTGTTTTTTGCAACCCCTGAAAAAAAGGAAAAGGAGAAGCGCTGATGAATAAAAAAAAAGTAAAAAGAATAGTAATTGAGTTATACTGGTAACCTACCCCCTAAACAAATCCCCGTCGTAATCTTCGTCTTGTGCCCATTGTAACCAGTATCTACATGCCTCTTCGGATTCATAGGCACACATCCATCGTCCATCATTTGTTTTCCCGATTGTTGAAGGTAGGTATTGATAAAACATTCTATTGAAGACGGAATACGACGTGATCCTATAATGCATAATCCAGCAGCAGCAGCAGCAGGATATGATTAGTTGACGATATTCCACACCGGGTATCCAGCTAGCTGTCTGTAGCTGTAGCTGTAGCGTTCTTGGGGGAGGGAAAAGTAGTTACAGACTTTCGACCGTGGAATTCAATGTACCATTGATAATCTTCAGTAGATTGTGACATGTCATTAACTTGATATGAATAATGATCCCTTTTTGTCGACGGTGAGATATGATATGAGTTATCCCTTGGTGACTTGGGGGTGTCGACATAGCTAGCTGGTACACTATACGTGTAGCTTGCATCTCTTGTCGTCGTCTTCCCGGGTGCTCTTGTATCGCTAAAATGCCACCCCTTGAAGGTATCCCGGATGTCGTAACGCTGGTAGTTTGTCGTTGTCGGCATGGGTGTTTTGGGTTGAAGATAGCTCGTGTTGTGAATTGTGGAAGCTGGAGCAGTTGTAACAGTCGCAGAAGCCGCAAAAGTCGCAATCGTCAGATTGATCGCAAAAAGTTGTAGTTGTCGCAATAGTCGCAATAATCGCAGTAATCGTAATAAGTCGCAGAAATAACAAGTAACAGGCTCGGTAACAGTATCGGCAACAGCAGTGGTAGTAGTATTATCGGTAATAGCAGCGATATGGTAAGGTATAGCAGTGGTAAGGTATTTATTCCCCTCAAATCCTAGAATCCTAGAATCCGTGAATCCGTGAATCCGTGAATTAAGAAAGAGGCGAGACAAAAAGGATAAAACTCCAGTTCAGATCAGTTCACCGGCGGCCGGTTGTAATTGAACCCCAGTCTCCCCCCCGGTCCAGTCTATCTGTACCAGTCTACTTAAACTTAACCCCCCCCCCCCCCCCCCATCCACCCACCCTAGTCGGTCGCGACTCAAACTCAACACCAAGAATTTTAAGTCTTAGAAAGCGACCAGGCAGCGAGGCGACCGAACCCCCCCGGCTTGCTCCTGGTTCTGGTTCTGGTTCTGGTTCTGGTCTTGGTCTTGGTTAACCCGGTGCTGGCAGCTGTTCATGTCACCTCACATATCTGGTAGCCCGAAGATTGATATGTACATAGAGTTTTTTTAACAGGCGTCCGCCTCGTCTCACTTCGCCTTGTCTCGCGTCGATCAGTTTATGATTCATTAATTAAATTGATTAAATACAATAAGGAAATAAAATAAAGTAAACTAGATGAATGCGAACCCCGGCCTGGTATTGGATATCTACCACATCGTTAATATCGCCGCGTTCGGGGGAATGACAAACGCGACCTCATAAAAACAGGAAAGAATATGTAATGATCTCGTGTCGGTAATTCTTTCTAGAAGTTTTTAGATGCTGATCATGATCGGGTTGTAATCTGCGGTGGGGGCGGGGTGGGAGCGGGGGAAAGGAGGAAGGGGAAGGTGGTTTATCTTGTCCCATGCGATCGATTATCATGGCTGCAAATGACTGTTAATCATATTTTCTGTTCTTTTTTCGTCGTTTACCTACATTGGAGTTTATACTCAGTATGAAGTATCGATGAATTGTTATTTCTGGAAGAAACCTAAGACGATGGTTAGCGATTCGGTGTAGATAGGTTTGGTGGTGTGTTTAGAACTATGGTATCGTGGATTGTTGTTTTTTGCTTTTGTTGTTGCTGTGTTGTTATATTTTTCCGTCGTTGGCTGTTGCTTGTTTGTTTGTTTTCTTTGTTTTTGTTTTCACCTTTCCCAGCGAAAACCCAACATCAGCGACAATCTGCATTCCGAGGTTAAAAGTAGAACGATCTTATTAGGGTTATACTCCACCAACCCTTTCTTTCTCATTCCTTCTTGACGTACCTAACAAGAATCGCGACAAAGGTACTCAGGCACTGAAAAACCAGTGCAAAATCATCAATTTTTAATTCCATAAAAGCACCGATATCATCTACCGGATATCAATTTTCTGTGTATGTACATACCACAGAATTTAAAGTGTGTTGTCAACGGGCATCTTATCAACAGCGGTTCGCCAGCCAGCATCCAGCATGCCAGCAGCGACCAGCCACTTTGCATACAGCGCGATGATCATCGAAGATTCGAAGCCGTTTATTTTTTTCTGCAGCACTTGCAGCTGCCAGGTGCCAGGTATGTATGCTGCATTGGCGCGTTCAAGATCCTTGTTGACCTCACATCGGCTTCTGGGATTGGTCTCTAAGTATTCTAAGTATAGGAAAAGCTCCAACTAAGGCCTCAACGATAATGATGGACGTTAACCGTGCACTGCAGATGCTGTGATTACCCTTACCCGACCGGTATCGGTATCGGTGTGCGTGGCTATTCATGGTATACTTATATATGTACAGCGACGGATACATAGCCAGTTGATCGATACTTTTCTACGATTTTCTTCTTCTGCTTGTTTTCTTTTTTTCGACAGCGACAGGAAACTAGAAATTAGTAACCCAGCGATTTATATAAACTAATATCTTGTTTTTCTGTTTGTATAAGTGCATATGTAGGACATCAATCGCGTGTGCTGTGGAATCCTAATACCATATACTATCCTGCTCCCGCGGTTGCTATGTATGTATGTACTTAATTCCCCGGAATCATCACATCACATCACATCACATCCCGCAACCCGCATTCCACATCTCACGCGTATAATAAAGCACCATCCACCATACATGAATAAATAAATAAAAAATAAAATGAAAACATCAAAATCGACACACACATATACACATACACACATACATACATACACACACATACTACAAATCCGGCATCGTCAGATATTTCTTACATATCGATCCTGCTGCTGGGTTTTCGTTTGTTTGTTTTGTGAAGTAGGATAGGGTGGGGTATATGGCTGGATCCTGGTGAATGTATGTTTTATTGGTTTTTTATTGAGATGGGCTTGGGGTTGTGGGGTTGTTTGCTTGGATGGTTGGATGGCTGTTGGGTTGCTGAAACCAGAGGATTGTATAGGGATATACATGGATGTATGGATGTATGGATGTATTGGCGTCAGAGTTGGGGATGGTCGAGGATGAATAGATTATATCAATATCCCGCGCCGCTTTCCGTAGCAAGCTGAGATAAGCTGGGATAGTCGTCGCTGTCTATACATCGGTATCTTTTCTATAAAATGGAATGCGTTCTACAGAATCACAGCGGAATTGTGGGAGAAAAGTCTAACCTGCTGTATCTTGTTTGTTGTTTTAAACAACGGATATTTCAGTTAGTTGATTGTTGGATCATGCTTCTGGCTGATATTCCAGCTAGCTAGATAGATGTAGCATGGATTCACAATATTATTGAATGGAGCTATGTAGTGTTTCTGTTTTTAATATCGCTTTTATGGCCCCTAATATCGGTTTTTATAGTTATCTAAGCTTCTTCGCTGTGAACCTACGATAATATGTCTTAACCCCGATGTTTACTTTAAACTCAGAGTAGTTACGTGATGTAGATTATTCGGAACGTTGCTTTAATATGACGGTGATTATGAAGAATAATAAAAAGTTTGATAGATACCTCTCACAATGCCCCGTTTGTCCTTCTTACACGAAATATTACTGCCTGAAAAATCGGAAGGGCTTGTTCAGG
Source organism: Pyronema omphalodes (assembly GCA_024516155.1). Lineage (NCBI taxonomy): Eukaryota > Fungi > Ascomycota > Pezizomycetes > Pezizales > Pyronemataceae > Pyronema > Pyronema omphalodes. Next base: position 26,097 of record JAJJXM010000069.1, read on the forward strand.
TCGTAGCCCTTTGTTGAGATCCTTACACAATATACTTAACATGGGGAAAATCATGATTCAGCACTGGATTCGAGACAAAGACAAGTGCCGAACTCATGTCGCACAAAGTTTCTTTCAACTTCAGCACTATGGGTAATATTCATGCCGTAGACTTAGACAGTGGTAAAAGGGACAATGTAAACACTGATAGAGAATGAAGAACGGAATTGATCATGAGTGATCAATAACAAGTTCAACCGATGTACACCGCTCCTTTACTGCACTTGAAGGAATGTTTCATTCTTTTTGTTTTATTTGAGCAGCATTTCCGATCACCTGTAGTAAAAGCGATTTACACTATTTATAAGGCCTATCCTCCGTTTTTTTCATATTTTTCGGTGCTAAAAATACTCAGTTGACATCCATGAATTCTACGGTATTACGGGATATTGAATAACTCGTAGAATCTGAAATTTCAATGCTGGTTGGATAGAGAATATTCGTAATCCTGAAGTAGCGTAGATTGAGGAACACCATGTTTTTGCTGGCACATGCATAGCACGATGTAGATGCTGCAGTAATGAGCGTAGTGTTCAATACATTTGGAGAATTAACACAAGTGCAAAACCGCGCTTTAGGCGCGAAATTTGACAAACGTGACCATGATATTCCAGAGACTTGGATAACCGTTTAATCTGAATTGCCTGTCGGTTTTCAACTTTCAGATTGTTTCATCATATGTTGAAGAGTTGCCTAGGATAAGCCTAGCATGCATCAGGATCTAGAAATTCTTTGAAGTTACCAGTCCCTAGCAGTATTCCTAGTGCATATGCAGGGCCCTTTTTTGTTATAGATTCAATTCTTTCTTCTTCACTGATCGAGGGATACTGATTGAGGAGTGACATGTATTTTTTTCTTCCTACATAACCATTTGGTTCTGTCGTCTCCTACGCTTTACTTACATCTCCAGAACACCCTCGCTATCTACCCTTGTCACCACGAAATTCTGCAAAACATATACACAACTACGTTCGCTAATTCTTCAAATAACTATCATGGCCCAGTCTCTCGTTTCATCTATTTCTTGCCAGCCCACAACATCTGAGGATCAACCTACCTACCTCGAGACGGGCTACACTTACTCAGATGCTGGTGATATTTCTAAACCCGCAATCACCGACTTTCCCGACCCAGCCAAGACTTGGAACCCCGACGCTCGAGTATATTATGCTCGTCGTCTCAAGTCTCCTCCTAATAATACCGTGGTTCCGTTACCTGAAGGTTTCCCAAGCCAAATCGAAAACACATCCCTCGTCTGGAGCGGACAAGACATAACCCCAGAACAATATATTTTCCACTTTAGCGAAGCCGAGATCGCGGAGATTGAGTCAGCTCTCAAATATTTCACTGGTAAGTATTTTTAACAGCAAAGCGACTACCCATGATACTAAACCCTCAACAGGTCTTAACCAACCCATCTCCTCTGTCGACCGCTCGACATTCCCGCTTCCCAGTTTGGGACCCCGCTTAAAGCTTCTCTCAAACAAACTCTACGGCGACTCCAACGGTCTCGGATTCTTCGTTCTCCGTGGTCTAAACCCCGATCTCTACACTGCCAAAGAAAACATAATCCTCTACGCAGGCATCAGCTCCTACCTCTCCACGCACCGGGGAAAACAAGACGAAAAAAACAACATGCTCCTGCACCTAACCGATCTCACCTCGTCCATAGCACCCGACAACCTCCGCCAAGCGCCATATTCCAACGTCCCGCAACCCTTCCACACCGACACCGCCGACCTCCTATCCCTCTACTGTCTCAACCCCGCATTTTCCGGCGGCCGTAGTATCCTCGCCTCCAGCTGGAAGGTATACAACGAACTTTCATCCTCCCATCCAGCTCACATCCACACGCTCTCAAAATGTAACTGGGCATTCGACACCTTCGGTCGTTCGGGGGCTTCATATACCCTTCGACCCCTCCTCCATCATCTCCCGAAATCCGGTCGGGTGCAACTATCATTTTCTCGACGACCTCTCACCGGAAGTCCCGTTTCTCCTCGCACCCAGGGGATTCCGGAGCTTACAACGGAGCAATCTGATGCGTTGGATACTGTTCATTTCACGGCGCTGGCTCATGCGGTTTATGTCTTGCAACAAAAGGGGGATTTACAGTATTGGAATAATTTTGCGTTGGTGCATGCTAGAGAGGGGTTTCGGGATAGGGGTGCGGATAAGAGGCATTTGTTGAGGCTTTGGTTGAGGGATGAGGAGAGGAGGGAGGAATGGGGTGAGGTCCCGGAGGTTCTTAGGTCGACTTGGTTGGAGGCGTTTGGGGATGTGGGGGAGGAGGTTTGGCCGGTGGTGCCGCAGATGGATAGGGAGTTTGTGGTGGAGCAGAGAAGGAGTAGTGGGTTTGCGTAGAGCCGTTGTTGGTGGGGTTGAAGGGGTATGGGGAGAGGCGTGAAGTCGAATTTGGAGTTTTGTTGAGTTGTTGTAGACTCAGGTCAGAATGGTTATGTAGTTGGTCGGTATATAGCCGTCGTTAATTAGCAATGAATCTTCTGTTATCAGAATTATATTATTCTTGTTACTTGATGCCTATACATGTTATCACTGGTAGTATGCTACACAGTGCAAGCGTTCTCGGCGGACAGAAGTTTATCTGAAGCACAAGTCATGGTTATCTCGAGTGATAAGTTATGCATACCGCATCAGCGCTCATCACATATGCTTGCAAGCTGTATGAAACCGCTCATATAACCTCATTGACGACTAGAAATATTCTCAAAAACAGTATGGCAAATTACATTGTAAATCAGATGAACCCAGCTAATTCCTTCTACACTTGCTCACTCAGTTCCGCAGTTAGTCTTAACCGAGCTACTGAAGGCGTTTCCATGAGTATTTATCGGTGATCAGGCTCTGCATAGTAAATATATGCATTCCTAAGATCTGGCTCGCGAAGACTGATTGGGACACGAAGATTGGTTGGTGCAGGAGGCCCGCCGGCTCTAAGATAGTCCCCGTATGTAGCAGGGACCTTAAACTCTATGTTTGGTGGAGGGTTGCTCGGCGCTCCGAAACCTCTAGAACTACCAGTAGGTGTTTTCTTGAACCTCCTGAGAAAGTCTTTGAAGGAGTTCTTAGGTTTTGAAGGGGATGAAGACATGTTGTTATATCGCAGGAGATGTGTTGGAAGTTGCGGTGGATGGCGAGTGAGATGCAGCTTTAATTGGGAGATACGGCTTTTATAATGTCCTGGTGGATCAATTCTATGTTTCATATATTCAATGCATAGGTTACAGCCTGGAGAAACGCAATTCAAATATCCCACATAACGTATGCTGACTGCCATTAGGCCGGAATTATACCAGTAATCTTAGCATTTTTGCATGGTGTAAGACACTTACATGATGAAAAATAACATAGGAAAAACCAGAAATTGAAGCACTTGTTCGAAGGCTTTACATGAAACCCTTAAACCCTGCGATACACACTCCGTGATATTCTTCGGCTGGCGTTAATCGTAATTGTATTGATAGGTGATCCTGGATGCCTACTCTCGAAAGTGGGATTATCTAATTCGTGCCAAGAAGTATAAGAAACTGTAACTTTCGGATACCATGGGATATGTAATGCTTATCCTCACACTTGAGATTTTGAGAAACTGATTCCTTTGCCCGCTTTCCCATCCTTTTAAAGGCTATGTCAACTTGTAACTTGGAATTGGTGTGTCATCGTGAGCCTGGAAAGCTCTACATATTGTTCCTCAAAACGATTGGTCGTAAGAATGGCTATAGCGTGCATGGAATACCGTGATATTTATCTTTCTAACTCAAGACGAAGAAAATGCTCACCGTACCAAAGGGGTTATAGTATCATCCTGCATCTTTCGTTTTCCAGAAAGATGCTTATTATTTCCGCAGCTATGGTTCATCCGTTCCACCGGGACGCGGAATCAATTTACATGTATCGCTCGCTAGCGGCGACAGTACGCAGTTCTAGTTTCGCTCAAGTTGAACCGCTTACCCAATCCGCGTCCAACTTCAAACCTGACTATACTTCCCTTTGAATTGAAGATTACAAGAATTCAAGCCAATCAACACAGAAATGGTCCACTAGAATATGTTCTCCGAAGCAGCTATAAAACGGTCGCGCCAATCACAACCACCGCGATATCTATACCCAGCCCACAAACACCAAAACAGTCACGAACCATAACTCCGAAATTCCGGTAGATATTTTCTGCACCACCATCCTGAACAACTATGCCCCCGACTAAAATCCCTAAACGGTCCAGTACAAGGGCTAAACACGATCCTTTAACGGTGAGGAATCTGGATATATTGCGAAATAGTTTCTCGGATCCGAGACCGGAGTATTATTCCGATAAAAAGAAAGCTCGAATTTACAAGTGGATGGGTACAGTTAGCGCCATAAATGGGATGGGAGATGGAGTAAACCTTAAGAACTACCATCCATATACCTTAATTGAGAGGCGACGATAAAGTGGGTTGTGATTAGCTGTCAAATTTTATAGTTCTATTCAAAGAATAAAGCTTTGTTCCTGTATATAAAACCTTGTTCTTGAACCTACCTCTTGACTTGACTATATCCATTGTACAAACATCAACACACAATCACGTCTAACTCAACAACTCCCTACTACACAGTCGAGATGTCCAATTACCGTCGTGCACCCAGCGGCTATCAACCTCAGAGCTCCGGTCATCGTCCCCCTGCTGACTACTCTTTACAATCTCTTCCCGAGCGTCCCTTGCAAGGAGATGCACGCTCCAAAGCTGACTCCAATCCTCAAGCCAGTACTGGGACTTCCAAAAACGAGCACAACGCCACAAAAAATCCAGAACAACCACCTGGTTTTGGCTCTCAGCTTGATAATGTTGCCGCAGGATCTCGTGTATCGACATCTGAAAGCCAGAATAAGCCAGCATCTCCTCCGAGTGTTCACCCAAGCCATCTTGCCAGCTATGTGCGTCAGGCAGATGCAGCTATGTATAATGGAGCGGGATCCGGAGTCAATAACTTTGCCCGGTCAGTTCGTCCAGATGATTCAGCGAGCAATTACGGAAAGCCTAACGGGCAGCACCCGGGGTATTATCCACAGGGTATAGAGTTTACACGCCCTGTTAAGAGGAAAAAGAGAAAGTCTAAACTATAAAAATTTTAATGTATACCTTCATCTGTTCCTACAACGTTCGGTTTGCATATCATGATTGTATTACTGCTGTTGTAATTCCAGATGATGGCATATTTGACGTGATATTGTGAACCCGTAATTACCCTCACTGGCTTTTGACCAGCTACCCAGAAAAAAGAAACAGGCCCATATGTCCACACATCCATTGATTAATACTACAGGGAATGTCTTTTATCCTGACAGCTACTACAAGAACAACTGTCAGCATTATGATGGCAAACAAGAGTGCCAGTTCATCTGAATGTGGGGTACCGTCTACTTGGGCAAGCCTGCTTGCGCCCGATAATACCCCGAAAACATGTGAAAATAGGTCAAAAACCCCTGCAGTGCAAACAAACGCGCCCTCAATCTGTTTCAGTAACTACATGTTCGTCGTGCTCTGTTGCAACGTGGTAGTGTTGCGGGTAGTGAAAAGAGAGGGCAAAATGGCAAAATGATGGAGGAGCGGCGAATCGAACGCCGGACCGCCTCTATGCTAAAGAGGAATTATACCACTAAACCACACCCCCAATGTATATTTGCACGCTTTGTGCATAATTTTATATAATATAACAACTGAACCATCCTGCGACGTACGAAAACTGAGGTCTGGGGCGGTCCGCAGTTGCAGTGAAACTTCGAGTTCGAAAACCTCTTACGTTCGATTAAGAACTCCTCGAACTGCAACTCGAGTAGCTCATTCTGACTCAAATTAACTGCATCAGCATCGTGACACTTGTCATAGCAGGTGAAAGCGTACATTTAAAGGAACACGTCATCTTGTCGTTCCACTTACCTTTCATATATATGTAGCTCGAATACAAAACCAGAACCTCGCCTTTCAAGCTGCGGGAGTAAAATTTTTCAATCAATTAAAGATATTTACGCAGCTAGATACTGAGGTACCCCAGAGTCTACCCTACAACCCCGGTGTACGAGGAGTGTGAGTAGGCCGTGCAAGAAATGCATAGGCATTATAAAACAAGATACTGGTGATGTATGTGAAACGATGACCCCGATTGATCATCTTGTGAGGGTAGAAATTTGTTTATTTGTTTAAAAATCGATTTACCATATATACGCCTGTTATCTCAGAGAAATCAATATGGAAATGGAAGTTAAAGCTTTGAAGGGACTGTGCAAATTTAATGAAGGCCAGGCGGGGCTAAAGTTTAGCACTTTATGGATGAAAATTGGAGCCGAAACTGAAAATGACCAAAAAGTAAGGATATCTGTGGGTACGACCAAATAAAAAATAAATACACAAATCATCGGCATAATCGGAAAGTAATTTGATTGGGAGATCAGCCTCTGTCCACTGTCGAAGATCATTGTGTTGAGAATGCTTGATATGGCTACATATCTGGAAAACAGTTCTGGAAAGTCGTCACATCTGATAGTAAGACAGCTATTTATAAGAGTAAAGGAATAGAGGGTAACACATAAATAAGAAGGATAGCAGAACCTGCCAGCTATACTGTATAAAATAATGTCTCGTGGTAATCCATGAGCCCGTCATATGCCGTCACTCCGCTTCTACGTCACATAGTGAAGCAAAAAAACGCCTATCTCGGGGCTGTATTGACCGAGGAATTCTTTTCCTGCTCAAATACTACCACAAATTCATAAGTACTGAAATACGCCAACTAATCTCCTACAATAGATGAAATACAGAAGAGCCATTATCGCCCGCAATTCCCTAGGCCTAAAAATAATCCACCCAAGCCTGATTTATGAAATATCTCAAATGGATCCTACAGCAACATGATAAAAACGGATAAAATCGCAATACCTTTATCCTTAGAAGTAATTATACGTTATATTAGTAAACCAATGCACTGGTATATTAAGTGGGACACTTACTTGCAGAAACGACCGTAAGCATTTCAAGGTTAGGGAATAATGTACGAAATATCCCACTTGCCAGAAGATGAACTAAAACCTCTGTTAGATGCCGACGGTCTATTAAGGGTCAAGAAAATATCATACTGCGGCTTCGACTCCGATTCTTTTCCGTCTGTAGAATCACGACTATCGCTGCGACTTATTTCCGCGTCCACCTTCACTCCGGTCGTTGCACTAACACTTTCATTCGGTGTCTTAGTTTCCTGGTTGCTGACTGAAGATTGGAGCTTTCCGAATTCATCGATACGAACAGATGTCAGCGATGCATCTTGCGGTGACTGCTGACTCTGTTCAACGGTAACACTTGCATTCTTTATGTCAGCATCGCGGTTGCTGGCTGCAGATTGGTGTTTTTTGGATTCTTCGATAGAGGCAGATGTCTGCGATGCATCTGGCGATGACTTCGGTCCCTTCTCAACATCACCTGGTCCTGCATCATCAACCTCCTTAATGTATGGTGTCATCGATAGCCTCCCTGACCATTTCCGATATTTACCAACCGACTCAGTCGGTGCATTAAAACTTTCATCCGGTGTCTTAGCATCGTGCTTGTTGACTGGATAATGCAGCTTTCCGAATTCATCGAAGAGAACAAATATCGGCAGTGCAACTAGCGGTGACTGCTGACTCTGTTTAACGGTAACACTTGCATTCTTTGTGTGGGCATCGTGGTTGCTGGCTGCAGATTGGTGTTTTTTGGATTCTTCGATAGAGGCAGATGTCTGCGATGCATCTGGCGATGGCTTCGGTCCTTTCTCAACATTACCTGGTCTTGCATCATCAACCTCCTTGATGTATGATGTTGTCGATAACCTCCCTGAAAATTTCCGATATTTACCAAACGACTCATCTATGAGTCGGTATAGCTGAGTTGCATGGAGTCCAACAGAGTGCAACTTTAGACGATTCAAAGGTCCATGAATATTGGAGTGTGGTGCAGGTACAGGTTGTAATCCCAGGCGACGGACAACAACTAGGAGCCATACCACTGCACAGATGATCGGCGTGATAATCAGCACGAGAACAGATAATGCGGCGACTTCACTGGTTTCGAGGATGATATCCGCATTTTCGTAGGGAACGACACCGTTGACGGCAGCAAGATTTGGGATGTCGAGTCCTGAATCCTTGATAGCGGAATAGAGAAGAGGAATATTACGGACGGCCTCGCGAGAGTATAAGAATGAGAGGGCAACCAGTTTGAACATATCCTCCGTCATGTTGGCCTGACTAACGTCGAATGTGCCAGCAGGTGGGTCGTAGAATACTGCTGATGCCAGACTGTTGTAACCAAGATTCCGTGTAAGTTGAACAAGCGGAGCTGTGCCAAATTCTGTCGCCAAAACATCATCTCGTAGGAATTTGGAAATTCTGAGACTAGGAAGGTTTTGCAGGAGCCCGGCATTTCTAACAGTTACACCATTAAGAGTAAATTCGTCGTGCTGAAGGCATCGAAGGCCGGGTCTTCCACGTTTAACACGGTAGAAGCCGAATCTTCCGCCTTGGAATCGATAACCGGTTACAGATGCATTAAAGGTCGGGGTTTCTTCTGTCAGGTACCATGGATCTCTAATGTTGGTAGTCCTCTTGGTTGTGAATCTTCCGGCGGTGTAAGGTATGATGGTAAACATGTAGCCATTCCTCGCTATCTCATCAGTGCTTTGATATATTATTTTTTTGCTAGAATCATATTGCTGCCATGGATTGGTGTTGAGAAATGGCATCATCCGCTCCTGCTCGAAAGGTGTAAATCCCTCTGAGAAACCAGGGTAAGATTCGTACCAGTCGCGATCTCCGTTGGGGTTAATGGAATACATGCTGTAGTCTGTTTTACAGTTTCCAGTAACTTTGTATAACAGCGTTGGGGCATATTGCAAGCCCATTTCATAGCCTGTCAGATTGTAGCTATAAATATACTCCCGGGTGACATTTTGGCCCGACATCCCTTCAATTGTCTGCAATTTAACTCTGTCGGCTAGACGCATCCGGGATGTCTCGTATCTTCCCAGCGCTTGGAATCCAGCGGAGGATCGAATAGGCTTAATCTTGCTGAATGCCGTGGTATTCATGTTTGTAGAAGCCAGAACCTCCGTGAAGTTTGGGTAAAATATGCTGCCAAGACTTGCCCTAGTGGCATGGCGCTTGGTCAACTGTTTTGCGGAAACCACAAATTGCGCGGCACTAGTTGCACCAATCACCGTTACGGCGATGAGCATCAAAGCAAGCGCGGCATTGAAGGTGCTCCAATCTACTTTCCGGAGATGCTTTCGGGGCCCGGCGTTCTTCTTTCCAATTCCGTTTCCAAATTTGTTTCTAGTTATGATTCTGAGTATGATTCTGATTATGTTTCCAATTATGCTTCCAATTCTGAAAATTAAACGACGGATATAGTTGAACATGATGACTGCTACCGTTATAGGATTACGATCTTCCGTCCTCTCTCCAGTGCTGAAAATTGAAAGATAAATATAGTTAAACATCATAACTGCGGCCGTACTAGGATTATGTGCATTGTAAAATGCCACCAACATGATGATCCTGTTTCCGAAATTCTTAAGTGGAAAGTAGATGAGGACGAGATCGACAACCATTTGGAATACCGCCGCGAAAATGAGCTTTACAATAATCGAATAGGCAACCACCCAGTAGTTGGCTTGTTGCGTTGTCACCGCGATGACTTTGATGAAAGTGCCATCTTCGTTTGGGAGGTCGAACCATTGCTTCCAATCGACAGTGTAGGTACCCGGTACGGGTTGGTTGTAGAACTCCATCTCCGAGGATGCGCTAACCGTTTAGACGGACAAGAAATGGAGGTATGGGTGATGAGTATGGCGCATGAGCTGCGTTGTCGAAATTTCGGGTATCTAACGTCAGGTCAGTTTCTCGTCCGAGTCAACTGTAAAAGTTCACAACTTACTAACCAGAACCCCTGATTTTGCTAGAAATGTAGTTCTAGGTCCTTTGTATAAGAGAAGGCGCGCTTTTATAAATGAGATCACGAGTCTGTCGGACATGCCTAGAAAACGTTCTCTAGGACACCCTCTTATCTTCTGAAGCGGGGTGAATGATCTGCACTCCTGTCCTTACTGTCACTCTGATGGAAAATTAAACCTTGCATATGGTGGCAATATCTGTAATGTGAGCGGAATACAAACGGTGAGGCACCACCATAAATGTTGGTGGGGCTCTCGCCAAACAGACACCAAATCAATTCATCCCAGTATGCATCGGCGAACTCACCCGAAGAAACCCTCTGTGGAACATAAGGACTGGAATTTTAAAAGCACATTGTAGAAGAGAGCTCACACTGGGTCTAGATATGAAGAAATATTTTGGAATAGATACATAGACAAATGGTAATCAACGTTGTCGTGTAAGAATATCATGAGGTTCCATTTTCTGAGTCTCATCACTATATATTTGGACCATGGAAGACTCAACGGTCAAATGAGAGTTGACAAAAACCTTGATACATGGCGCAGCATTCTCCATTTTTTGATGGATATCATCTTCAAGCATTACTAATGCCAGATACACGATGCTACTACAACCATAATAGACGATTAATTTGGCTGGAGTAATTCCCGTCGATCCGGTAAACAATATATCTGCTGATGATTTCTTTGTAAATGCTTTCGCCGCATATTTAAAACATGACTGGTGTAGATACAACTATTGCCTAGTCTTTCGAAATCCGTGGATGCTTTTCTACGCCATCGACAAGCTCCGCCGCCAGCTAATGAGCGGAATAGCTACGTGGAACACTTTGGATGTTACGCTGAGACCAATAGTTAGAAGCAACAATCCGCAAACTCCCGCGAGCCGAACTGACAAAAAACCATTAATACTTACGTGCTGTAAAACCGGGGGAGCGCCTGCATCGGTCTCCGACGACGGGGGCTGCAGCAAAAGACCTAGAACAAGTTCCATAGAACTGCCAAAATGTCTCGGTATGTGTTTCTACGTTTTACTTCGTTTTCTCAGAAAGATTTCGATAAGATCCCTTGATATGATTGTCTGTTGTGACAATTTGTATGGGTGTACGTACGAGCACATATAGCGACAGCCATTGAACCATCATTCGCTAAGCCGCCGACAAACGAGACATACATTGCATTGCATTGCACCCCAACTAACCAGCGATAGAGGACGTACTTAAATGTGAAAAGCACAATTGAAGAGTTAGTGTCGACCGAGTATCTTCATGAACCTTATTCTTTCGTGTGGAAAAGCATCAACTCTTCAAGCAATGAAGGGTGCAATGGCTTTTTTATTTTCATGCACGTGCTAGAGTATAAACATGCTCCTGTTATTCGGTAAATCTTATTCCTCATGCTGTGTATCGGTTCCGGGAAGGGTAATATTCAATATTTCCATCTCTCGTTCGAGAATTGCGGCTCGGATCAGACCTCCCAACCGTATAGCCAGTTTACCGGGTAAAATCGTAAACCAGGTAAACTGAACTGATAATTCACAGTTAGGTGGTGCAGTCTTTGTGTCCCGGATACGCAGTTGGTTCAGTTTTGAGGGTTCCATAGAACCAGGTAACTGCAGTGCACTGATTGAACTGATTGAACTGACTCGGTAAACAGTTTACTGGTTGTCAGATACAAACCAGTTTAAACACCTCGTTGACTACTGCGCACAAGAATAAACAGCCGAACCCATTCATGGAGGATCATAGACGGCCAAACCGGTGCAAATATTGCACCGAAACCTCGTTTGAACGCACCTCTGCTGGCCTGGATCCTCCTATACATCTCGCCTAGACTATTTTCTCTTGACCCCCAGAACTCAACCATACCTTACACTGCCATTTCTCTCCAACCACCTACTATGAGTTCTGTTACCAGCGGCCTCTCCTCTATACCACCTGGCTTCAATACCCCGCTGGAACCCCAACAAGGCTCTGAAGATACGGCAACAGGTAGCCCCACGCGGTCGGACGAGTATGTTGATTACTGTGCGCTGAGACTGGAGGCAGCACTTGGGGATGGTCCTTCTGCCATTAAGTGGTGGTGTGAGCCCCGTTTGCAAAACGGCTGTTGAAGTACTGCTGTCTATTCCCGCAATGAGCGCCGAGCCCGAGCAGCTGTTTTTCGAATGCAAGAAAATCATTATATCGAACCTTCATTCGATGCAGGCAGACACTCTGGAGGGCATTGAAGGGCTCAAGGGCTTCAATCGTAGGCGTCAATTGTTATTTATGGGGACCAAATCAGGATCGAATTTTGTTATGTATGCACTGAATAATATTTATTGCCCCTTCATAAACCAGTTCCTCTGGACAAACCAGTTTTGGCAGTTTTAAACAGTTCACCTGGTTTGCCAAGCCTTGTCATATTCCAGCAGTCCGTACAGTCCGTTTTGGCCGTCATCTCAAACTGGTTTGTACGACTGGGAGGTCTGGCTCGGATCATCCGCATTTTGGCTGGGGAAATTGGTTCGCAGAATGTCCAATTCGTAGTTAGATCGTCGTCGCGCATGGATCCGCGAATAATCATCCAGATTCCATTAATTGTCTACTGCTGTGTCCGCGTAGGTACTCGTCGATAGAAAACAGTATGTACATATGTACTCATCAAAGATTCAAATACAGCCTAGTTTTACTTGAGTCATCTTCAGAAGTAAAAAGGAGACATAAAATCCTCGCTATGATTTTTATCTTTGTCTGTTGCGCTCCCCACTGTCGTAGCCATATTCCAGATGCCATTCAAGAAAACCGCACGATGCATTTTCCCACGGCTCATCTTCCTCTCCCTTTCCCCGCACATCTCTAAACCATTACTGAGAAAAACTAAGCATGGCCAAAGATGGGGACAAAAATGATCACTGCAGGGGTCGAACCTGCGACCTTGGCGTATTCTAGGTATGCTATTAGCACCACGCTCTAACCAACTGAGCTAAGCGACCAATCATATTTTCAGGTTACCACATCACACAATTCAACACAATATCTGCAATAGTACCAGGCGGTGCATGTGTTATCCCCTTGTCCGTCAGCATATTTCATGGACAAAATTTTGGCGCGTCGCAACCGGCGCCCCCCCCAAGTAAAAACATAACCCTAACCCTGGCATCGCCGCCGATTAACCTCGTCCAGAGGCCTACTTTGTGAGCGTTATTATGATATTTATATATTTTCCTGCTCCTTTTGACCAACTATCCTTCCTTTGCCATCTAAATTGGCCGTTGGTGTTGGCCGTTGGTTCTGGCGGGCAGGAATCATAACGTCGTTATTGCTTGTGTAACCTTGTACTACCAAAACTCATTTTGTCCATGAAAACGGACAAGGGGATGCACATACAAAGCGATTGATAGATTCTCGCTATTCGATAGAATGCCGATCATATCATTACATTCTCTCCATGTTGATCATGTGCTGCCTCTCAATGTGATTTTATTCGATCTCTGTATATTATCTGCATTCTTCACCCATGCCTTCAAAACTCCTCCAACATTCCGCGCTCAAAGAACGTTCTCTAGATAAGAACATCAACAAGACATGATAATAATATTTGCAATATTAAGAAGAAAAATAAAAAAAACAAATAATAACAAATAATCGAGCAATCCAGGAATCCAGGAATCGAGCAAATGAGCACACCAGCAATGGAGGCCATATGTAACTGAAAATCTTTCCCCATAAAATAGCCAACCGAAAAATAGCAACATCCGTTTTAAATAATGGTAAACAATATTGCCTCTCCTCTGCGAGCGTCGCCTCGCCGCTTTTGGAGCTACACGTGGTCACGACAACACCACTGTCTGCACCCCGCTTCGCAGCATCTTGTCTACCTTTTTGACCAAGGAAACAGAAACGAGGGTACTCCATTAAAATTGGAGATGTCCGAATAATCCACTAAAACTGACCGCATTTTTCGAGGTAAATTGGTTACTTCAGCAGTCTCATTCACAGAATTGTCACTCGTGTCCGATGATGGGATGGAATAATCCATAGACGAGCGGCTTCGGTGAGGAGAAGAGGTTCCTTCCATATCTCTTGAAGAATTCTCCCCACTCTCGTTCTCTGAATGAGCATTTGTATCGTAGGAGACGGGATGATCCACGTCAGGGCGCGTTTGGCAAGGTGAATTGGTTACTTGGATATCTTTCGATGAATCCTCCTGATTTCCATGTGCCAAGTCGGCACTTATTTCGCGCGAGGCTATTTTAGTAGATGCCATAAGTAGTCGAGCGCTGATGATATTCCTGATGAAGATTCTCCCCATGGTGCTCGAAATGATGGGATCGTCATGGTCGGGCATCTCTGGAGCATCAATATCGTCGGTTGTATATAACACATCTTTATCGTTGGTAAGTTTTCTGGTACCGGGGATAGTACCAGACGCGATGAAACAATGGGCTGATTCGACTCGCGTGGTGGCTTGATACAAGTTAGCTGTCACCATCGAATCAGGCGGTTTCGATGACTCTCTGTTTGGTACAAATGCTGCGTCAATTTCTTTGTATACAGAAAGCTCACTCTCTTTGGTGGCTATGACAGGTTTTGGATTCAATTGAAACTTCATCTTGGTTGTCCTCGAGGCGTCTGGCTCTTGGCGTGCTGCTGCGATAATAACAGAGGGATCTAAGATAGGCGGTGTAGATAATGATACATCGCGTGCGGGGACGACGGCTGGTATTACACTAGCTTCCGTAAATGAGGCGCTGATAATCGTGTCGCTAAAAGCGTGTGCGTCGGCCGTTCTTTGTGTTGCTATGTCATGTTTATTGTGGTCTATGAAACACAATTAGCCATTTTATACAAAATCAATAGGGATGTTCTCGCAAGGCTTCTCTTGATTTTCTGCGGAAAGGACAAGGCAGGGTTAAAACGAACCGGCAATTGAACGTCTGCTCACCTTTGCGACTTTAGATGGCCGCTTTTCCAGCTTAATTGGATTGATTTTCATTTTCAGTTTGACATTTCCGTCGCAGCTGAAACCGTCTCCAACTTTAAGGCTGAGGAGTTCGCCTGCATCGTCGCTGTCTGATGAAGATTCCTGTCTGATTATTCTCACTCTCTTTCTTTTCACCATCTGGTTTACTGAAAGGTTCGGACGCTTAGTCGTGCTAGGCGTATTCCTAAGCTGGTTGTCATCCTGAGGCTCCTGTTTAATTTTGGAATTGTTCTCTTCCAAGGGCTCCAATTTGATTTTGGTCCTGCCGCCAGTTCTTTTGGCAGTGCGGGGTTTAGGGAACACTTTCTTTGGTGCCGTAAACAAAATAGTCTTCTTGCTGGATTTATTGTTTGGAGATGCCGAATGTTCAGATCCTGGTGATTTCTTTCCATCGTCGCGGCCATCTACCTCTGCCGTTGATTCGAGGGATCCGTTTCCAGTGGAAGCCCCCATCATTGCAGCCGTCGGTGAAACTGGTAGAGTAGTAACCATTGGAGCCGTCGGTGACTCTGGAAGAAAAGTAGCCGTTGGGGCCTTGGGGACAACTGGTAAAACGGCTGCCACAGGAGCCATAGGAGCCATTGGTGCCATCGGTGCCATCGGTGCCGTCGGTGCAACTGAAACTGGTGATACAGTTCCCAT
Source organism: Pyronema omphalodes (assembly GCA_024516155.1). Lineage (NCBI taxonomy): Eukaryota > Fungi > Ascomycota > Pezizomycetes > Pezizales > Pyronemataceae > Pyronema > Pyronema omphalodes. The sequence goes on from JAJJXM010000069.1 coordinate 41,730, forward strand.
TGGAGCCATGGGTGCAACTGGTGAAACACTCCCCGTTGGGGCCATGGATTCTGTGGTCGTAACTGGTAAAACGCTCACCATTGGAGCCTTTGGTGTAATCGGTAGAACTGCTTTGATCTTTGCAGGGGGTAGATACTCTTCCGGAATAGGTGTTGGACCATCGTTAACACATTTATGCATCTGGTGTTCGCAAGCCGCATTACAAGGCACTCTAGATTTCCGGCAGAGACAGTAGAAGGTATCGCACATGCTACTTGGTTGAGGACACCAGCAATACTACATATTACACACATTAGACCAATTGAAATCAATTCATCATTCCCTCTGTCGTCTTTCTCCAGAAAGAAAAAAAACACCCCCTGATGTAAGTAGGAGTAGTAATACGTACCTTGCTACCGTCTGGGTTCTCATGTCGGATGTCAACGGTTTCAAAGCGGTTATCACAGAATTCTTCTGGACACCCGCAGTCGGCTGTGCAGGCTTGGAAACCGTTTTGGCAGGAACAGTTAGGACCCCAGCAGATACCTATGCAGCGGCACATTTTGCGGGTATGGGTGAAAGTTTGAACAACTGTGTCTGAAGCCGTTTGTGAAAAGAGTTATAGGGGTAGAGATCGGGGTGGATGCCGAAGTGGAGAATGGAGAATCGAAACTTCAATGTAGGGAAAGCATCGATGAAGAACTGCTGGAGATAAGTTGATAATCCCTGTACAAAGCATGGAAGGTTGGATTTTGTCCTGGAGAGGTACCAGATGGTCTCGGAACATGAAATATCATTTCTCGGGGAGTCAGTCATTCACAGGAAATGGTGATATAAAACAATAGCAGATAGGAGAGAGCAGATCAACCCGAGGATGGTGGTGCTGACGAGGTTAATGCGCAGTTGACTGAAACGAAGAATTATGAGCACGCAAATCATAATGGCGGTATTCACCGCATGGAAAATATCACGAATTTTTAGGCAACCATTATTCCTGTCATTACGGAATACTATCTAGTAGAGTTCCCAAATAGCATAATTACTCTCTAAACAATGACTTGAGCATGAACTATCACCACTTCAACAATACACAACTCACAAAAATCCCAACCAGCACATCTAAATAGAGCCAAACGCTCACCGATGGCAGTTACTCCCAGTCAATATTCTCAATCCCCGACAGTCTCCTGAAAACAACCAATTCCAGACACTCCCTCAAACACGGCATACAAGGCCCAATCCAATACTTCTTAATATACAGTTCATTACTTTTCTCAAACTCGATAACCCTCACCATGAACCTTTCCGCAGCAGGAGATTCCAGGTTATATTTAAGATAAATCCTCCTCAACTTATGCCAAGTACAATCCGGCGACAACCACATCTTCGTATCCTCCAGACACTTCCGTAACACATCCTGATACTCCTCAATAGCTGTAACTATATCCTCTAACGACATCTCTTCGATGATACTGGGAATATGCAGATTCTCCGCGTTGCTGATAGTCTCCCATTTGTATATGGTGTTGGCTTGGAAAACGTTGTTGTAGAACCATTTGCACTCGTCGTGGATATCCCGTAGTTCTTGGAGTTTTTTCGCGCGGTCGCTACGTAGCGTGAGATTTTTGAGGCGTAAGATTGTCATCTTGATTACGTTCGTTGATGAGCTGAAAGTCTTGGAGCTGTGATTTGAAAACTGTTAGCCGATATTCCTATTGATCATACCTCAGGGGAACCTTACGGGTTTTACAAATCCAATTGAATCAGCGTTACCAAAGCCCTTTTTTGTATCTGTCGTAGCACGAGGGCTTGGATGTCGCAATTCACCAATACCGTTTTGCGGGAGGAAAGAAGTTGCGTGACGCGTTCCGTCGAAGATTCAAAGCCAAAAAAACAATCGACGCAGCGATTCGATTCAAGGAAATACGAAATCAGTTCTCGCACATAGAGGTTGTGGATGATGTGCCTGTTGCATGTAGGTGGAGTGAAGACCACTGTCTTGGCGATAAACACTCCGCCTGATGCTTGTGAATGTAAGAAATGTTGTAGTCTCTCTCCTATGTAATATAATAAATAACCCCATCCGCTATTTCCTCTGCTTTCTCTGGGAAATGAGTCTTGAAATCATCTTCAGCTACAGCAATACGTAAGCGGCAAGCATACCTACTACCTCCAACGTCATAGAGCACGTGTTATATAAGCTAGCTCATCTCCAGCTTCATCCCGTCAGATATCTTAATTTTCGTTCATATAAGGTTACAACTGTTTCAAGTATCAATCCTCGGTAGTATAGTGGTTAGTATTTCCGCCTGTCACCACTGATAGTCCGCGGGAGACCGGGGTTCAATTCCCCGCCGAGGAGTTCTTTTTTTGTCCCCTGTTTCCCCCATTTCTTGACCAACTGTCGGACGCTGGAGTTTTAACAGTTGAAAAATTGTTGCATCCTGTTGCATCTTGTTGGAGAAAAAAAAACCCCCCGAAAGGGTGAGGTAATGATACCACATACTCGTAGACACTGGCTGGGATACTCACCTCACCAGCCTGACGAAGTTACCACAAGTAAAGCTCCCTCACCAAAAACAATAAGGATCCTTATAATCACCGCAAAATCCATTCCCAGCCTCAACCCCTGATCAGTGGTTTTGTAGTCGTGGTTTTATTTTCTGTTACAGTTAAGGCAATGAAACTATCCAGAAGCAGCAGGATTGGTAGTTTTGATATCACCGGCGAGAAGTACGATAGGGTTATTATGAGGAAATAAAAGTCGGTATGATCGTATTGTATTGAGTAGTAAAAAACATAAAAGAAAAGAAAGAAAAGAAAGTAAAACCATAACAGAAAAACAAAACAAAGTAAGAAGCATGAAACAAAGTAAGGAACAAGTAACAGAAAAAATAGGAAAACAAATATGAGAACCAAATCCTAAGCCACCCAAGCAGCCTCAGATACCCGCAGTATATGCTGTAAGATCCTCAACTCTCGCTTGCAAAAAGGAAAACAAAGATTCCGCCGAGCTTCGCCGGGCTTCGCCGAGCTCCCGTATCCGTGACGCCAACACCGAAGATACTGAATAGATGATATGATGAAAAACAGAACACAGAGAACACAAATATCGCTTGCAATGCACCGGAATGCTGCTGTAACTCCGCCGAACTCCGCCAGAACGCCGACTGAAATCCGTATCCGTGACACCGACACCGGAGATACCAAATAGATGATATGATGGAAAACAAAACACAGAACATAAACATCGCTTGCAATGCACCGGAATGCTGTTGTAACTTCGTCGAACTCCGCCAGAACGCCGACTGAAATCCGTATCCGTGACGCCAACACCGGAGATACCGAATAGATGATATGATGAAAAACAAAGACAAACAAGGTCCCTCTGGTACCGCCTAAACTCCGGTACTGTAGATGAAAGGAAAAAAAAACAATCGCTGAGATGGTAAACGGTAGAACCGGATCCGTAAGGTTAATATCGAAGAAACCGTAAGAGGCGATATGTCGAAAAAAAAAGAAAATGGAATAAAATCCCGCTGGTATGGCATAAACTTCGATGTAGTAGATGAAAAAAGAAAAAAGAAGAAAAAAAAAGAGAAAGATCCGCTGAGATATGATGAAGTGTTGATGAGACATGCTTCGCTTCGCGCTGACTAGTCGTCGGTGTCGGTGTTGGTGTCGTTAGCGTTGGAAAGGTGTTGTAAAGGTACCGTAAAGATATTGTGCAAATAAGGTCTGAGAATGCTGTGCGGGTGTCGTAAGGATGAATCCCTCAAGTGACGTTGCTGCTTACGAATTCCGCCAGAACCCGCCACATCACGCATCACTCGTCATCCTTATCGTAAAATCCCGAAACCGAAACCACACCACACCACCCTCTCCGTAACCAACCAACCGACCAACCAACCAACCAACCAGCCGGTGCCCATCAGGTTCTTACAAAGATCTAAAAACCCGTCGCCAAAAACTCTCGTCTTTGACATACGGTCTTCCTGGCACTCCAATCGCCTGATCGTCGTCGGATCCATCGTCCATCGCCTCGCGTATCTGTTCCTCAACTGACAGATTCGTCATTCCTACTTCCATGCGTACTTGCATCTGCATCTGAGCGGTAGAAACACCAGCAGAAACAATAGCACCGGCACCAGCAACACGACCTCTAGCCGCCTCTGCGACCCTGTCCCGCTCCTCCAGCTCCCTGCGGAGTCTCGCTTGGCGGTCCAGCCACTCAAAGTGCTGGATCTGACGCTCCCGCTCCTGGCGCTGACGATCATAATCGTTGTGGCGCGGGGGGTGGTTGGCGTGGGGTAGCGGGTGGAAGGGTGCATTGTACTGCATGTACGGCTGCATCTGCGTACGCTGTATCTCCTGGAAAGAGGGCGGGGTAATGAGAACAGCGGGATGGTGAATGTTGTCGACATGCTGGCGAAGGCGACGAGAGGAAGAGCGATGGGCCTGTTGCCTTGGGTCGGGGGACAGAAAGTGGCTGTCGGGGCCGGGAGGAGGGCATGGAATGATATTTTCCAGCCACGCCAGAATCCGGGCCATGTTCCCGGGGGATAGGTACCCCTGGAATTGCTCGGGGTTGTAATCATACTCGAACTGATGGGTTGTTAGTGTGAGGAAATATGGAGGGGTGAGGGGATTTACCTCCGGAGCACGGGTTGGAAGGACGATTTGTGGCGGGAGAACTGGAACTGACATCCCGAGCAAGCAGAGGGGTTGGGCAGGCTAGACAGGTTTTCTGGTCAGTGGTTTTGATGAAGAATGGTGGAAAGGTGTTTTGTTTCTTACCTCTCGATCATACTCGAGCCAGTCGTAGTTATTACTACGAACTGGCCGGGCGTTGGAAGTTGAGGGGGTGGGGTCAGCAGACACCGCTCTATCACCGGAGGCAGAAGGAACGACAGCACGACGATTTTCTGGACCGCTCGGACGCTGCAAAGAAGAAGAAGCCAACTGCTGCGAGGAACCGTTGCTTGACGGAGCGAAGATGTTCCGCTCCCGACGTGGGTTCTGGATCTGTGCCCTCTTTACCAAAGGCCCGAGGATCAACAACCCGGACGAAGTCGATGACCTCGTGGTTGGCACAGTTCCAGCCCTCGGTCGCAAAGGCGAGACAGCCCTCGGAATCAGGGTGGGGGATCTTGGGACCAAAGAGCTTAGGTTACGGTGCCCATACACTCTTCGCAGAGGAGGTTGTGGAGGTTGTTGTTGTTGTGGGGTCTGCGGACGAACTGTACCTGCAAGAAGCGAGGAACTCCCATGCGACCCGAAGATTACAGACTGTTTCACTTTGGTCAGCGATCGTAGGGAATGGAGAACGATGGAGAACTTTGTCGCGTCGCGAGGAGGACTTACATCTGAATCTTCGTGTCCGAGGGCCGTCCACTCGGAATCTTCCTGGCTGGGATGCATCTGTTCCGACTTCTGGTGCTGAGGCTCACGAAGAGAAAGAGAGTGTTGAGACATCTTGAGGTATCGAAAGGGATTATGACAGGAGTATGATTGAAGAAGAGGAGTTCTGAGTGAACAAAAGCGGTGCGTCGATGAAAAAGATTATGGAGAGCGTGGGGAGGAAACAGTGTTGAGTGAAGGAAGAAGGGAAGGGAGGACTCTGTCCGGGGGGTAGGTATGGGTGTGTAGGCAAACTGTGGGTTCAATGATGACAATCCTACCGCAATATTCCAACGGTGCTTTAGAATTCTTCGACCCATCGAGGCAGTGCCTGTGATTTTGGCTGTTAGGTTACCTTATCTGGGGCGGACATTATCCCTAACCCCGGTGTAACGATGGAGATGGAGGAGCATTTTTCAATTGAAAATGCCATCTGACGAAAGGGAACGAAGTCTAAGTATAGGAGATGAATTTCAGGTGTTTTCATACACAAATGAAGGTGTTTTAGTAGTCTTTTATTAGGAAAACGTCGATGCCGTAAGATGACAAGCATAAGCGCAGCCGAGATTAGCGAAAGGGTCGAGTGAGGTGACATGGTGATACGTCATAATGCGAAGCACCACGCAAAGCAGGATGCGTAGGCGTAGAAACTAGCGAACTTCTGAAAGAATAATATGCAGTGTAAACGAACGGATTACAGCTACTATTAAATATGATCTGTGTCGGCTCCACGAGCTTTGGATCAAGGCCTAATCTCAACGCGTCATCGTTACCGTGACTCGGGAGTCCATCTCGACCTCGCTTGGGCTCTGTGACCAAGTCCGAGGGATCAACTCCGACAAACTACATCCGAGGGACCAAGTCTGAGAAACTAACTCGGAGGGATCAAATCCGGGGGACCAAACCCGAGGAGCTGAATATTCGAAACAGAAATCTCAGGAATCCCGAAACAACTTTACTCTGTCTCTGCTTGAACCCAAGCGGTGTCTTACCCAGCGCATGCTTTTCCCCTCCATGCACCGCCTTATCTTCTTCAAATTCGGGTCGTACTTTACCCGGCATATGCTGTTCAACCTTCATGCGCTGCTGTCTCTACTTTAAGCCCCATTTCCGTCTTACCCGGAGTTCATTCCTCCACTTCCATGCACTCTCGTGTATCCTGAAAGTTTATCAGTTTCTTTTTTCTGATTGCATTATAGATCTAGATTAGATTATAAGAACGACGATTTGTACTTTTTCTCTCTTTTTTTGTTGCTGAGACGGCGCATACATCGTGACGTTACTTGCATGGAACCTTTTCAACCCTTTTTTCCCATCTACGTATCTACGCGTACACGCGTCTGTACCTGCAGGTTTAAGCACTTATCAAGCCGAGAAATTACGCAGGGACACCGTTTATGCAGGTACACAAGCTCTGCATGGGGGTCTTAACGCGATTAAAGCGGCAGCCGTGGCTGACAGGGTATTATTAGTTCGTTTAGGCTATTTCTGCTGACGGGTATGATACATACTGTACCGATCAGATCCCCAGATCTATGTGGGGTTTGCGGGGTGGCTCGGCAAATAATACCTGTTCTTTTTATGATTATCAATAAAAATGCCCCTGTGATAGGAATGCAGGAATTTCAGGAATTTTAGGAAATTTTTGGGGTGGGTTGGTTGGTTGGGCCTGGGTTGCGCTTTGGTTGCGCTATCAAATATCACGGGATGCACATACAGCCTTATCGGGAAATGGAACGGAAGCTAAGCGTATGTTTTCACAGCCTTGTCGGTAAATGGAACCGAGGCTAAGCGCATGGTGCTATTTTCCGCATCTTACCCCACACGCAGAGGACCCAAAGATTGGTAATACAGTACGGGTAACCTCCCGAACGGCTTAAGAGGCTCTTTCTTATCTACCCCACGGTATCGGGTAGCGCATGCTTATCGTAACCACAAGCCTAACCCGTTAATGCCGTCATTAGCTGGGGGGTTTGCTTGTTGTAACTTCATAGTGACGACTTTTACTGATAAGGAATTTTTTTTTTTGATTCCAGAAAACCTGATATTCACGATATCAAGCAGGGGCTTGGCGACGTTTCTGGGAATTGAAGAGTAAATATAAACTGAGATTGTCTTCGGACCGGAAGAAATCATTATCTTAAGGATATTTATACCAACAACACAACAACATCACTGCATCACTGCATCAAATTCAACAACTTTTCTAAACGACTTTAACTTTTCAAATATATTTTATTAGATTTTTTTTGTTTTTCTTAGAAGATAGACTATCATATCAACTCATCACAATGTTTAACGAATACAACCTCAACAACCAGTCACCCACCGACTACGCACACAACCTCGCCCGTCACGGCGGCCACGACATGGGTCACATCATCGGTACATTCCCCCTTTTCCCATCCTCATCCAATCACTAACACTCCCCAGCCGGCCACAAAGCCAACCTCCACAACCCCAACACCAGCGAAGAATCCAAAGAGCACTCTCGACAATTCCTAGAAAACATCGACCGCAACAGCGGACTGCACCATATCAGCAACCCCCGGGATCGCTCTACCTCCTCATCAATTTCTTCCGCCTCAGGCCAAAACTCCCATTCCTTCTACCCTTCACACTCTCCGGCGGGTTTGACAGATGATTTAGACGCTGTTCCTGTGGCGCCGAATCATCCGGCTGTTGCGGTGCCCGGTCAGGCGGTCGTCGTGGATTATGATAGACCCGTGGTTGTCGAGGAGAAGAATTTGGGGAATGTTATTGGTGGGTATAAGGCTACTTTGCATAATCCGAGGGTTAGCGAGGAGGCGAAGGAGAGGGCGGCACATGCACTTGAGGAGCTTGGGGTGGAGCCGGATTATCATCCGAAGGGGAGGGATGATGATATGTAAGGGTTGAAGGAGTTTAGGGGGGGGGGGCGATTGATAGAGAATGACGGAATGAGAAGACGACAGGGGAGAAAGAGGTGATAGAGAGGATATTATTGATGATAGAACTTAGCTGTTAGATATAATTCATAATATATCTATAGACCTATCAAATAACCCCTATCAATCTCACGTGTTTATATTCCTCATAAATCATCACCCATCATCAAGCGACAACATAGATACATCTTGGCACTCGACACCGCAATCTGTAACAGAACGGGCTGTTTGGTGTAGCGGTTATCACACTTGTCTCACACACAAGAGGTCCCCAGTTCGATCCTGGGAATAGTCATTTTTGTCCCATTACACCATAGTCTTCATACCTTCTTTTCTTTTTCAAATTGCATGGCCTTTACTATACTACTACAGGATATCATTACAGCCCGCAGAATTAGTATTCCTAGCCCCCTCCATGAGAGGTATTATACGCTCCCTATTAACCCCAAAATCCCCGGCTACCAACACAGTTACGCAGATATGCAGAGCAGATGCTGTATCTCCCGACTTTCTTGTGCTTTTTTTCTTTGCTCTATGCAGGACGGAAGGGGGGCGGGAAGGGGTAGATTCAAGATGTACCATAATCCTCTCCATGCCACTCCGACTTATTATCCATCGAAACGGACTGCCTAGTGCCCACGCTGCTGTGTCTTACTCCTGTCTTACTGGATCATTAGTGATGAACAGGACGGAAGAAGTGATATTAAACTCACCGTTTGGGTTGGAAAGAGTAATATGAATGAAACCCCCCCACCCCCAAGCCTAGAAAGACGGCTATGTTGCGGGGCTTGTGTTTTTGCTTTGTTAGCTGCGTTGGCTTCGTTGCTTTGTTGCTTTGTTGCTTTGTTGCTTTGTTGCTTTGTTGGCTTTGTTAGCTTCGTTGGCTTCGTTAGCTGTGGTGTATCGGGGGTCGTACCTTTTTTTTTTTACCTAGCTACAACTAGACAGAAGCTAGAAGCCATAATAATGTAGATAAGTAGCCGGAAATCTACAGCCGAAGCAACCAGAAACGAGAAACCAGAAACCAGAAACCAGGAATTTCCCAGACTCAAAGGAAGCCGATCCAGTGATAAACTTGGTGTCTTGGATAACATGCAAGAAGTAGATCATGAACCTGCCAGTTAGCCATGGTGGAAGGATCGGGATCTGCTGTATGTTGTATGCTTTGTTTTGGTTTTTTTGTTCCAGGGGACGAGGGATTGTGTAGATTCTACCGCAATAGCAGAGAGAGGGGGTTATGTCGTTATTAGCTGCGATGTGGGGGTTTTTTTTTTCGGCCATGCCAGGATTTTCTCCGCTCCTCTGTCTTGTTTTTTAAGCAGACGGGATACGCTGCTGGGTTTTACTCTTGTGTAGATTTGGAGCGCTGGATGGGTTGTGGATCGTTAGTGATGGATCATGGGATGGGGAGGTGATGTAGACTCACGTTTTCATATGACTGAATATGACGGGTTGTGGAAAGGGTGATGGAACTGACATGCCGAGCAAGCGGAGTAAGCAGAGGGGTTGTGAAGGCTATATCTTGCCCTGTAAGTTCTTAATGCATCAATGGGATGATGTATTTTATTTTACCTCTTCATCCGAATTCCAACTTTCACCGGCCGGGATAATATATAACAACAGGCAGCCTTGAAAATTCGAAAAACACCCCATACGGACGTCCGTCTATACTATATATCATACCGCCCAACCCTGTGATGAAGTTTGTGATGGTGTTGCAGGAAGCTTTGATGTCAATAAGGCGATGTCTTGTTGAGTGCTTTCTTGTTGGACCTTGGTTGCGTGGTGCAGAGTTTTGCTGGTGATTTTGCAGACTTCTTGGAGGTTGGTGAAAGAGGGTTGGGGTAGTTATCCCCCGGGGAGAAGGCCGATGCAAGTCACAAAATACAGGATTCAAGTCGCGGCCCAGAACAAAACCAACAGACCGAGAAGTGGATTTTTTACTTGTATACCCTGCTAGTAGACCATGAACCTGCCCAAAGTGACGGGAGTGAAATTCGTTTTATGCTTTATATATGCTTTATTTTTGTTTCCTGCGGTGTTCTTGGGGCGTTTTATATTGTACTTCTTGAGTTATGACAGTGAGTCGGAATTATACCGCGTGTGGTATAAAGGGCTTTGGAACCGGGTATAGATATTCCAGCCAGGGGAGAGTTAAGTCGCTGTCCGGCGTTGGAGTAGGTGACACTGAGATGATGATACGGATTCAGATATTGGAGGTAAATAAAGGAGACTTGCGATTTCTTGTGGAGGTAGGCGGGCCGGGGATTCTGCTGGCCCTGGGTCATACGCTTGTGCGAAATTTGACTGCTGGGGGGGGGGGGGGGGGATTATTAGTGATACAAGCTAGATGAGGTGGGTGGAGCTTACCTCTGGCATCCGACTCCGATTGGACACGGCCAGTTTGGTAAGAATGACCACCACAAACCAACCCAAGGAGACGGAAATACTGCAGATGCTATATCATCTCCTCTTCAGCTGCAAGCCACAAGGTTCAAGATTTATGCCGATGCTTCAGACAAGAGCAGCACACACAAGAAGCGACTGATTGATTTCTGTTTTAGAGAACATGCTTGTAAATTCTCGGACATGATGAGCCTGTCCATGGTGTGAGAAGACAGGTTCTTTTGTTCTCTTTCCTCCAGTACGTTTTTGCGGGCTTGCATTCCGTTTCTGTAGTTGTGATGGGTAGTAATAGCTAGAAGTATATGGTCGTGTTTTGAGCAGGGCTGGAACTGTGTGTAGATATTACCGTGAGGAGAGAGTGAAGTGGCTGTCCGACGTTAGGCATAGGAGAGAGGATGATACGGATGTCGGATAAGAGAGGATAATATAGGACAATACCTATGGCTTGTGGACGTAGGAGGACAAGGTATTCCTCTGACCCAAGCTCTGGGGTGCAAATTGCTGCTCCAAGCAAGAAAAGCAGGCGAAGAGACCGATTTTGGTCTTGGATAACATGCTTGTAGATCATGAAGCGCGCCTGCTGTGAGAGGAAGGTTCCTTCGTTTTCTTCCCTGCCGTGTTTTATGAGGTGTGTGTTCAGGTTCCGGGGTTATGATGATGGGTTGAAAGTGTAAGGTTTGCGGTATCAGGGCGTTTGGAACTGTGTATAGATACTGCCGCTAACAGAGGGGGAAAGATGAGTGCTCGGAGTGGTTGGCGTGATATGGGTTGGATGTAGGAATCTTAGTTGATGGTATGACACCGCCACCGTTGGCTGCGTCTTTCCTGAAGTTGAAGTTTGGTAGCCTGGTGGCTCAATAGGTATTATGTTTCGGCAGAAGGAAAGGATAATTGTTTGATTATATACCGAGTGCACTCGGCGGCAAATTACCGGATGTGTAAAGATTCACTTTATCACTGGTTCTCTGGTGGATAAAGAATGTAAATGGTTGTTCAAACTTGGAATGCCAGAACCACGGGCAAAACAAGCCAAACGTGGAAGGAAATGGTGCTTGCTCAAACCAGTTGTTCACGGGATGTGGCAATACTCGAAGGCTTTTTATGGAGTATAGTGAAGTGAAACTTGATGTGAGATTGGTCAATCTTAGTTCCGCTCAAAGAATATTCGCTTTTTCTTTGCTTGCTTGAAGATTCCATTTGTTCTTGACCATCGACACATTCCTTGTTTGAGTTTGGTTCAACAATCAGGAGTGTGGCAGGTAACTTGCACTCAGGAATGTTTTTAGAAAATATACGGAAGTTTTCACATGATTAACACAAATGGTCAGTATCTATCAGCAAACTGAAAATTGTTGTCTTTTTATGTAGCATGCTAGTAATCTCATGAAACGAGATTTTCTCTAATATACAAGCCTAATCGTATTCGATATATAGTGTCTACTTCCGTAATCCACCCATAAATTGTAAGTGTACTCTGTGACAACATCCTCTGCAGTTTAGTAATGCATGGTGCATCGAGGCAGCCAGTAACAGATACATTGCTCCGTTGGTAATATTATCAGCAACGTTTATTACTCCTTTCTACGTGTCAAGCCAACATACCGTGATGTGTTTTGCTTGGGTGCACTCACATATCCTCATGTAGTAATCATCATGCGGAGGAGTTGGAAGCGGATGATTTCGACTCAAGTGTAATGCTTATGTGAAGTACTTTTTTATACATGGACGAGATAACTTCCATTTATTACACGAGTTAGCCAATCAGTATGTCGCTATTTTGTAACAGTGCCATGATGAAGTAATCCATGTATTCTTATACACCCAAGGCACATCATAGCCAACAAATAAGTTTATCATAACTATAGTATACAGTGATGCTCTTCCCAAGACCATAATTCCCCCCGGCGAGAGAGTTTGCCCATTCGTCAATCCCAAAACAGCAGCCCAAATTATTTCTTCTCGGGTGTAGGAGTTAATTCTTCCTTCAGGATATTTTCCGCCAACTTCGTTAGTATCCTCTAGCCGTTTAACATATTAGCGGGTGGTCTTACGTTTCACACGCTCAAACAAAGTTCCAGTGCTTCTTGCTGTTTTAGCTACCACACCTTCTTCTCCTTGCATACCCACAGAAGACGCCCTGTGGTCCTCCAGTAGACTCCCATCTCCGTCATACCCAGGCTGCGGCGCCTCACACCAGGAGCACAGAACTTCTGTTCCGGGATTGATGAAGGAACACTTGCAGTGCCACATCAAACACCGGATCTGCTCGTCCTGCATGTTGGTGTTCCAGGCTTCATGAGCTGCGGCAACCGGGGGAGTTCTTCTTGCTTCTTCTTGATAGATGGAAGAAGACGGGCCATTGGGACTCCACTGCGGTTCTTGGGAGTTTTTTGATCCGGGTCGAGGCGCCTTGCACCAGCAACAGAACACTGCTGCTTCGGGATTGTCGAACATGCACACGCAACCCCAGGACATTGCGTTGTTGTTCAGTAGTCCTGATTATGTCCTGTGTTGCTGGAGATGTATGATTTGATAAATTCGTTAGAGGTAGTGAAAAATGATTAGGATGCAGTAGAGAGAGAGATGATCAGGATGCTGTGGTTGAGTGGTGGGCTGTGCAAATCATACTCCAGCACTCGACCCTTCTGGCTCACATAAAATTCGGGCTGCGATTCTGTGATGTAACGGAAGGTTAAATTAGGTAGCCCGGTGGCTTTATTACGACTGTCTTGGAAAATATCTGGGGTATTGCAGATTTAACATATTTTTCATCCAGACATGAACTGATTCACCAAACGTTCCAACAAGTGTTCAAACTTCAAACCAGCTTGGACACTAGCTTGGCTCTCTGGTTGCGTCGCACAGCTGTGCAGACACGAAATACCAGGGAAAAAATCAAACGAAATCAAACACTACTCCAGAATCGCCACAGCGTGACACGAAAAGCAGTCAAACAATGTTTCCTGAAAGCTGTTTGAGTTCCCGCAACAGGATGAGTGGTTAACGCCGTTTGACAGCATCACAACCCGCAGAGGGCGATAGCCTATCACGTGTGGCTGCAAAGCCATCTGTCGATGATCACTGATGACTAAGCATATTATATACCGCGCTGGTTGCCGTGGCAATAACCGCGCCCCACCATCTAGGTGACGCAGGATCAACACCAGGGCAAGGACCAACCACCAGACTCCACAATATCTGCAACTTCCACTTCCATACTTTTCGAAGAAGCCAATTTTTACATTCTACAGCTGGCGTGCAACAGGAAACTTTCCGAGCTGAATCAGCCGTCATCCTTTCGTGGCGATGTAATGGAGGTACCAGGCGTGAGTTACTCTTTGTGCTCAGTTGTACAAATACTAACCTTTATTCGCCAGAGATTTGAACTGAAGGAAACTGCCCACCCGCCATTATACCCATTTACACCATACGCAATTCCCACTTACGAACAAGCACAACAACGCGAATAGTCATGACACTGGGTTTATCTATCAAACTTCGGAAGGCGAACGTTTCTTTACTTCAGTGATTGAGATACGGCATACTCATGATCAGTGGTTACTGCTGTCACAGTATACTGGTGCCGCAGAAGTTTCTGTTGCGGCCATAAGTGCGCCAGAATATCTAATTCAGTACAGTCGAACCTTTTTATAAGCGTACCAACTATAAGATTAACCTCTTCATAAGAGTGCATAGCCGTGGTCCCGACGATTTTTGTATGGGAAATAAGAGTAACCTCGATACTAAAATACTCTTAAGGAAATGCGAAAAATTGTTAGCATACTCTTAAGATAGAGGTATGGGCGAAGGTGCTGAGCAGGGTATACTCGTGTCAAGGTGGCGCTAATGCACTACCTTGGGGCTGAGGGGCGGTACACACCACCCCCAGCGCGCCGGGTCTCAAGCGATCACTCGCGCCAAGCCAACCTGTCCCGAAGAGTTTCGTCATTATAAGAGTACACCCCTCCGGTCCCAGCGTACTCTTATAAAGAGGTTCGACTGTATCTTCTTGCACATTGCCACGCTCCCGGAGAAATTTGTCGGAGATGATCTTGCTAACCCTTGTAGGCACGTAGCTGTCACAGCAATCTTATCTGCATCACCAGTTTATCTAGGTTAAAATACCTGGCTTGATAAAGCCTGGTGCTGAATATGGTATTTCAGTCGCACATTTTTTCCCCTTATGGATATACGTCGGTTCAGGTACAACCCGTTTTCTCTCCTGTTGCACTTGATCATCGACAATATCTCCATCACACCACGGTTTACTTACGGAGCTATCAAAATACTACTCGGAGGACTGACAGATTCACTGAAAATAGCCACTTCACGATCGAGTGGTTCGCACATAACACGTCAAAGGTAGTAACACAATTGCGACATACGAAGATTTCAGGACTAATAATCAGGATATATATTGTATTATTGAACAAATTCTCCTATACGTCTACGTCCGTCTTATCTTCTCGTATTCTAAACACAGTCTCCAACTTACCTCACCATCGAATGGAACCCTTGCCCTTCGTCGCCACGTTCCTGCCAAGCCAAACCCCACATATTCGGCAGCTCCTCGTCTCGCCCCACAATTTCATGCAGGTACCGATCAGAATCAAGCTTCGACCGGGGTGGTTTACAGTCGACTCGGTCTATAAGGGTACGCCGGGACCGAAAGGGTGTACCCTTATATGATGTATATTCTTAAAGACCGAGGGGCTTGGCACGAGTGATTGATCGAGATGCACAGATCTGGGGTAGTGCGGAGGTAAGTGGAGTCCTAGCGCCACACAAATTGCACCATAGCCACACAAATTGCACTATAGCCACATCACCAGCTGCCCCACTGTATAAGGGTACCATACAACTTTTCGGCATTTTCATAAGGATATTCTAGTACACTGTGATACCCTTAATTCCCATATAAAAACCGTCGGGACCGCGGCAGGTACCCTTCTACAGTGGGTATTCTTATAGATAGTATCCTTATAACCCGAGTCGACTGTAACAGGGTCTCGCTTAATTCCGCACACGCCCCTTTTCGCCTCCGCATCATGACTTATCGCGACGCAAGCAAGCACAGCCCTATCGCGCAATGACTTCAGCGACAACATCAATAGCGCAACCAACGCAAGCCGCCACAACTACAATTCCTCCCCCTCCTACTGGTATCAGCACCAATCCTGAAAAAGATCCCGAGGTGATATTACAACCTCCTGCCGCCGTTTACCTCTCCCCATCAACCGACCCCGAAAAAAATGCCTCCCTGATATCCTCCTCACCATCAGAAAAGGATATCCTCGAACGCTCCGCGTACTCCGAACCCACCCTCCCGCTTCGCCCAACCCTGAGAGATCGTTGGAACTATCTCCTCCTCCGCATATTTTCTGAGCCATGGTATTACCACCGCCAGCTTACTCGGTCACGACTCGGTATATTCATCGCCGGACTTCTCTTTATCCTACTCCTCCTCATTATCACCCTCCCTGCCACCCTCTCCGGAGCACATGGGATCGCAAACCGCGTTTCCCTTCCCCTTGGAAAATCGTTATATCAAGGTGATGGAACCTACTATATTCCCTCAACAGGCGCATGTGGGATTGTATCAACATCTTCAGAGATGATAGTAGCGATATCACAGTTTGTGTTTGATAGCGCCGGGGTAGCGAATCCGAATCTCAATCCGTTTTGTGGGAGGAAGATTAGGGTTAGGAGGGCAGGAATGCAAAAGGGAGTTGAGGTTAGGGTCGTGGATAGGTGTGTAGGTTGCAAAGCTGAGGACTTGGATTTGAGTTTGAGGGCGTTTGAAATGCTTGCGAAGGAGGTGGAGGGACGGGTCAAGGTTGAATGGGCTTGGGTTTAGGATAAGGATGATGGAGGGGTGTGATTATTAATGATGATACGAGGGGAGGTGAGGGTTGATGTGGGTAATGTTAGTTGTGAACGCTGCAACTCTGCACACTGGTATCCACAGAGTTATATCAAGATCTGTCGAGAATCAAAAGCAGGACATACAGATTTCCAGACATATTTTGGCATCTTTTAACCCCTCAAGATTTTTATTATTGCTAAGCCAGACTCGAAATGGCCGTGAAGAAAAGCGCAGTACCACTTGGATTTATGAAATTTCGGTCTCTGATAATAAAGATAGGCGTGGATCCATTCATCATAATGACAGGTGGTGTTGTCATAATTTCGAGTCACACGGAGGGAAAATAAGACTTATGGTTTACTGATGCAGCAACTCACAATAATACCCACAGACAGTTATGCGTGTAATTCAACCCAAAAATCCAAAAAATAACAAATACCACATTTCCCAACCTTCACTTACAATAGTGACCTATCCACCAATCCACCAATCTAAGAAGAAGCCTTACATCCATTAGGAGTCCTTCCAATCTCCACCCAAGTCTCCCCCCTCGCCTCATCCTGAATCCATCCTTGCACTATATTCCCTTGTTTACAGGCATTATAAACTCTTCTTGCCATTTGTCCGATCTCTCTTCTAGTTCTGCAAACATGTGCCTTTCCCTTTATTTTTCGTTGTTCATTAGCAGGGCTTCATTAATAATCAATTTCAAATCAAGGGAAATAACAACATACCCAAGTATGATACCAAACAGCCGGATGTTGTCCATCATGAACATCACACTCAGCCGTAACCCACCCATGTCTATTATCCCGTATAGCATTGGTATTCCAGGTACAGATCTGTTTGTTGGGGTTGTGGTTCATGAGATTGTTGATTACGCCGTTCATGGAGCCGGAAGGAGCCGCCCAGAGGTCTCGCATGGAGCAGCCGATGGAGGCGCGTTTGTCGAGGAGGGGGTGCGAGGCGATAGGCTCTGGGGATAGGGGAGTGGAGGTTGCCTGCTGTGGTGTGAGTAATGTGTTGCAGTGGTTCATTGTAATGGTACTTAGGGAAGGTATACCATAGCTGCTACAGAGAGAATCGAGAGCAAGGTAGTGAATTGCATTTTTGCTGTTGTTTTTACTGTCAGAAGAAGAACTGGTTAAATATTTGAATTGATGACGGTGAAGATGCTATGATAAAGCTGAAGATACTGATGTTAAAGCTGATGATGGGAGGAGAAAACTCGGGATATCCAAGGAGCTTTTATACAAGCTTCGGGTCACTTCTAGGCTCTTAATATAGCTTCATTCACCGGAAGACTCAGCTACGGCAAAGCATCTGTACATGGAGGGACAAAAAATCTTTGCACTTTTAATTTGCATTTGCACTTTTCACTTTTCATCTGTTGAAACGCAGCAGTGCAACAGAGGAAGAGTGCCCACCTACCAAGATAAATTGTCGCTACAACGACGCAGCCACACCGCTGACTAAAACACTGACAGATGCGCATCACAAAATCGCAAGCGCGTACCGCTGCTGCACTGCGCAGAGATGCGGTCTTGCCTCAACACTTGAAAACACAGCGTGATACTTGACTTTGGCGGTGATAGATGGATGAAATGTTGAATTTACGTGTTATGTGTTATTTTACAATGTTATACTGTATCTCTATATCTCAGGTTTGTCTTTTCTCCGCGTCATGCACCAGAGTTTTCTCCACCATGATCTCTACTACCAAGATTGCCACCGCAGAGTGGATACAGGTAAGCAATGCTCCCACTATGGAGGATGACCCGGAAGGAAGAAGAATAGGTTGGGAAACACTGATTAAAACTGAGAACGAGCATGAAGCAGTTCTGATCGAACAAGACGTATAATGCTGTAAAAAACAAACACTGAAGACAGATACATAATTCAGTACATAGATAGCCGAAGGACAGCAAAAGCGAGAAATGAGTATTGAGCCAGAAAAGCTAAATAGAGGAAGTGAGAGGAAGAAGAGAAAAGGATGAGACGAAAACTGAAAAGAGGCGAGTGGAGAAGTTTGAAAAGAAGAGGAAAAAAGGCTAGGGCGAAGTGAGAGAGGCGGAGAGAAGAGAAGCGGAGATGAGTGAAACGGAGCGGAGAAAAGAGGAGCGGAGAACAGAGGAGCGGTGAGAAGAGGAGCGGTGAGGAGGGAAGTTGAGCGGTGAGGAGAGAAGGAGAGAGAAAAGAAGAGCAGAGGAGAGCAGGGGAGGGCTGGGGAGGGCTGGGGATAGCTGGGGAGAGCAGGGTTAGGGTAACCCTAATCAGCAGTGTGGCTGTGTCGTTGCGTTGCAACAGATGAAACCTGAAAAGTGAAAAGTGCAAATGCAAAGTAAAAATGCAAAGTTTTTTTGTCCCTCCATGTACGAGGTTCCGGACAAAAGTCATCGTCACCCCGCGCGGCGCTTAGCACAGAAAAGTGACGGTCACTTTTGTCCAGCACCTCGTGCAGATGCGTTGCCGTACTCAGCACGTATGTGATACAAGATGCCTTCAATACGAGAATACACCGGCTGTGAAGTCAGCGTAGCACGACGTTAGTATTGATCACGAAGTTAATATCCTCAAGGTCACTAAAACGATAGACTTCTCACTGGCAATAAACCTATCTCGAAGCCTGGAGGACGCATTAACTCCTCTATCTCATACAATCAGCAAAATCTTAAAAATTATCGACACGGCAATCCATGACATGGCGTTTTATTAAGAATCCGAGCTGCAACTATAACCGGTAATCAGCAGTACGGACATACATAATCGACGACTCGCTAGATATATAATCTCGGTGTAGATACCAAATACTTCAGCGGTATAAGTAATTCACCAGTATAAATGATTCACCGGTATAAATGGTTCACCGGTGATTCAGATATATAACCCATCCATGATTTAAGGGCCTGTTTGGTGGTACGGAATACGCCGTAGTACAGGCTAATACATGGAAATACATAGATATTTGTATTTTCCGCGCGTTTTGCGGGCCCATAGACAGGGAGAATACATTGTATTCAACCTGATTTTGTATTCTATCCAGACCCTAAATACATTTCATGTGCCACAGAGTACCACAGAGTACCACAGAGTACCACAGAGTACCACAGAGTACCACAGAGTACCACAGAGTACCACAGAGTACCACAGAGTACCACAGAGTACCACAGAGTACCACAGAGTATCACAGAGTACCACAGAGTACCACAGAGTATCACAGAGTACCACAGAGTACCACAGAGTACCACAGAGTACCACAGAGTACCACAGAGGACAATAACAAGCAAAAATTTTCACCACCACCACTAAACCAAATGACGCAACGCGACCCAAAAAAAATCGCGGAACAGCCACCGTGACATCGCCAAATGTGAGGCCGTGATGAAAACTATTTCCACACATCTTCAACCATCGGTCGCCAATTCAATCCCCACAAATCCTGCAGAACCATTGACAGCTCAGAGTTGATGTTGCCAAACCTACTCCATAATGCTGGTAATGAAGATATTTCTGACGGGCCCAGGGTGCAGGGTTATGCAAACTACGAGTGATAGAATGTGATTTGAGGCGGATTAGGTGTTCAAACGTCGCGGCGCCGAGAGAGGTGTTTAGTGGCATAAATAGAGTTGGGTTACTCGCGTTACTGGATGTTACTGGTGGCTGGATGTCAAGAGTTCGGATTCATAGTTCGGGGAATGTTAGTATTGGGGGGTGGTAGAATAAGGATAGAAAACAGTGGTGGATTGAGACGGTGATCGATGCTGAATTAAGACATGATAGGAGTATCAATGGTGTAAACTATAATACCTGCCTGGTCCTGCCGTGGGAGTAAAGATATGGAATGATGCAAGATAGGAAAGTGCTGAAATAACTGTTGCTCCTACGGATATTTGTGATTAACGATAGTTTAAGATACAGAGAATTCTGGAAGCTAGCCCAAGACTCCCAACGAGTCGTGTATACAACTCACACGCGTCAGGCGAGTAGAATAAGGGACGCGCGGCGAGCGACGGCTGACAGGCGAGACGAGCGAGAAGCAAGAAGGTGACAATCACAAAATAAGCGCAGATGGGAATATTAAGACGTTTCTGTGACAGGGTGTAGGGAAAGTACATACAAGGTGAAAATAAAATCTTCGTAGAGAACAGTTTAAAGAGTAGAGCTGTATTCTGCTATCTTAGCACGAGTTCCTGAACGCTGGGCCAATTCTAGCGTCGCGATGTTGTATTGTATCAGCTACAATCCTCCTCGGAAACAAGAACAGGCTATACAGGGTTTCAAATATTTTTAAGGCTCAGGATTTTGAAACACAGCTCCGCGTCAGAATTCATAAAGTTAACATGACAAGTTACGTACAACATCAAAACAATAAAACATCAAAGCAATGTACAACAAAAAACAGTACAATACAAAATACCAAAACAATGTGCTCGAACTCCTAATCGTCCCTAAAAAACTTTTCAAACTTCCCACAACTACAACTGATCATCCTCATGCCTATCTGTGACCTCCTCCAGGCGCTAGCCCCTTTTAAAACTTTGTCGCATCTAAACTCGGCTTCCATCCGGTCATGAGTTTAAACGCGGCCAACTCCCTTGCAAAACGTCTGACGGATGCATAATTGGGTGCATAATTGGGTGTAGAATCGGATGAATCGTCGTATACATAGACCGATTCGTAGTCATCGAAACCTAAATCCATCATGTTAGTAATCACTTGCAATTTCTTGAAAGGTATAATATGTACTGACAACCCATAAAATCCGGTTCATCCTCAGATACAATTTCAGAACTTTTAAACCCCCGAGAGTGATTCCGGTCGAGTTTAACATATTTCTCAAGAGGAAGCATTTCTAACTTCGGCTTTACCTGTCGTGTCTTGCGAGGTGGGTTGCGTCTGGGAGGTGGAAGCTTCACGGCGCCGTGATAGTGCTGTGCGCCCTGGTAGTAGGTAGAGGGGCTGTCGGCTGCCATGTGGCGCTGACACGAGGATTTCATGATGCGGTTGGACGATCGGGAAAGTGGAGTTTTGGTAGGGAGTTCGCGGGGTGCTTTGCGGGGCGCGATTACACGGTGGGATTGGGCACTGGTTTTAGAAGGGCGTGAATAGATTGCGCGTGCCATGGTGTTATTTTTTGTAGGTTAGTATTTGAAGGTGTAGTGAGTGGTGGTTAGTTAGCGATAGTTGTCGAAGGCTGGCGCAGATGAAAGGTGTGTTCTATGTGCGCTTAGGAAAATGGTGTTGTCCTGGGGAAGGAAGTGCAAGGCGCGGAGAGGGGGATTTATGGGCGGTCACAGTTCAGAGTGAATGGCAGCCAGAGGTGCGGCTGGAGCTACCGCTCTAATTTTTGGGTCTTTTAGTTGCCATTCAGTCTGTATTTTGAGGCTTGGGTTTATGGGCGGTAACTTTGGGGTTAATGTGAGAGTGAGGGGTCGTGATCCCATTTATGATCGCGACAAGGCTGAGCGGATGGCAGTTCAGCAATAGATCTTCTATAGGGCTATGAATTTTACATCTTGCTTTGTCTTCATTGATGGGAATTTCGTTTTTTAGCATGGTTTTTGAGTAAATTCACGGGTTGAAAGCCGTTAAAGTGATCGAGTCTCCCAGGTTTTGTCTAGGACACGGGTATCGAAAACGGACTCTGCCTATAAAGCCTCGAGTGAAAGCTCCTCGTACTGATCTTCGAACGCTACAGGCTGCCCTGCAGGGACTTTTGCTCATCTTCGGTGCCGTCTGTAGTAAAGCCTTTTCATACGCAACTGATTGATCTAAACCATCTCGCAAGATAGTTTCGATCGCTCTCTCATATTTTATAACAAAGCTCTTCTTTAGACACATTCTTGAGGGGAATCTGCACTTTTTAGCTCATTGTGTAGGATAATAAATGGTGTGACTTTGCTGCTCGTTCCTGACCACATCCTTCGCCCATTTCAGTCCGCGCTTATTGTTCAGTAGGTGTATACCATCTACGTCTGTTCCTACCATGCTCATCCGTAGAGGTTTGATGAGACTGATAGTTTATAGGTACCAACAATATGGTATCAGGAAGGAAGTACACGGAATGGTTGGTATTGACTTTTTCTGCTGTGGTTACATTCAGAGTGGCTTTACATTAGAATGTCAAGTCAAAGATTGCTGCTATGGCTCACCTCCTAGACATCATCTACTAAGACATATGTGAGACGAGATATGGAATGAGATCCAGCCAAACGTTTAAAACGCGCAAAGAAAAATTTAGCTAAGGATGTACAAGACGAAAGATAGAGGAACGTAACTGCTGCGCCACAGCGAATATCTAGTCATAATATGTCACTCGCAAAATATTGCGCGGGTGAGGGTTAACGTGCTTTTTAGGCCTCTGTCAGCGTATAATTCAACAAAAAAGCCAGCGTGTAATAGTTTTATTTCCATTGACATGGATTTTGGTGGGTAAGTGTATCTAATGGAGGGAACTATCGGAAATCTGCCTTTCTGGTCCACGGCAACTAGCAAACTTGCACTTTGTCCGGTAAAATCATTGGAGAACTATAGGCCATCAGAGATGAAAGTTTGTGTTTTTTTTTTTTTTAATTTACCTTCTGGATCAGTCCATTCGGGGTCTTAGAATTCTGAACGGTTTTGTAGTATAATTTGAGGGATGGTTTAGTGTCCTAAATGGCTGTAAAATTCGATATCGCGCGACACAGACTCAGATACCGAATAGTCTTTGCAATTTCTTCCGTTTCACTGAATACCTCACAGGAAAGTTTTGTTTTAAAGGCAGTATTACATATTAATACCCTGTCTTTTGCGGCAGTTCTCACAGACTCCAGCGGGCTCTCAAACAGTTCTTGGCGAGGGCCCGGTAAACAGGCAAGAGTTTGGCGACTTGTTTGGCTAATGAATGAGAAAAAATGCCATGGCGAAATAAGTGGATCGAACTGCAAAATGCCGTCTTGGCACATGGCCCTCAATACCGGGCCGACTTTCAGACACTTTTCGGAGACTTTCATGGTGACGCTGCAGGAGGACCTGGACTTTAAGTATGCGAGTATTTAATAGAAGGTTTCGACCATACCAAGATATCTTCTCGAAATTTAGAGAGGGTTGGTATGTGCCTGTAGCACATCGCCACTTTATTATGGGTTTTTCTTTATCTTCTATAACACATTATTAGTACAGTGAGTAGATATTCCTCTTCCTTCATACCAGCGCTGGTGCGGTCATAGTCCGGTTACTTCCTCGGACATTAGTTACACCAGAGGGAGTCCTAACGACGAATTATGGCTTCGAACCCAGCACGGTATTCTGGACCGGAATCCCCTTTTTCTTCTTTGTAAAGAATAGCAGTTAGATTTTGGAGACACAGCCATTCTTTTTCTTTGCGGTTATGTTAGCATCAATTTTATCGGGAGCCTGCCGCAGTTGTGAAAAATTTCAGCATGGGACCCTGTCACATCGCTTACCATGTGGCCGAAAGCGTTAAGAAAAACGACTAGCAAAGGCTAACTCGCATACCAAACACCACCCACATATAGAATCATCCTGGCCTTATCTTGGTTGCTACAGACAAACACCTCTTGTTCACAAACCAAAGCTTCATCGATGGACTCTCTCAATTCATATCCTGCCACAAACAAACACCGAGCCTTCTCTCGCTTAAACCTCATATTGACGTGATAAAATAGATTCGCCGGAAACTCTATAAATATTCAACTTCCCACCCCACATCATCAATCAATCACTCTGCAACAGCCGGATCCAGCCACAATGAATTATTCTTCTGCCGTCTTTCTTGGAGCTCCTGCTTGGATGGGCCACCGTACAATTCCCTTTGGTCCAACAATCCCACGTCGCCAATCCACATCATCTCATAGCCGTCACGTCCGCTTCGTCGACCCCCCCGCTGCGCATCCCCGAGCCTCGAATCACAGCAGTCGGGGTAATTCCGGCCACCAAAGCTCACGCGGCTCTTCTTCTACAGCTGCGAATTACGGCGGTAGTGTGCGGGGAGGACCTTCCGCTCGCCATGAACCGTCTCGCCATTCACGAGGACGTTCGACCGAACCTAATTCAACGGTCGCAAATTACGGCGGAAGCGTTCGTGGAGGGCCATCGGCTAGATGTTCGTCGAGAAATCCTTCGAGGCATTCTCGAGACGAGCCTTCGTCCGGGGCTAGACGTTCAAGAGGGCATTCCCCGATGCCAGTCGGTCACCCGTGGGGTTTCTCGACAGTCCGAATGCCGATAAGCAGAAATAGGACGGCATGTAGATATGCGTACGAATGTGAGGAAGTTGAGCAGGTTAGTCGACAGTACTATGCGCCAAGGAGATAATTCATAGTCAACGATGAGATGGGTTGACCAATGGTAATTTTTGGAAAATTTTTATGGGAGGATATCTTTGACGATTGTTTCCTATTATCTCAACAATAGTTTTACTTCTTGTTTTTGCGGTTATTTAGATTCGAGATATTTAGATTGATTATGGCTACTTGGGGGATCGTTAGATATTGGTATAAATTGACGTTATTGTTGGACTATTAAAAAAATCATCGGAGTGTTCGTGAGGTTAATATGTTTTATTCACATTCGTCACATGGCAAGCCTCCTTCTGTGCGACAATCCAGGCGACATAAAATCCGAAACACGCTTGGCGCACGTCGCTGGCGGTCAATTGATTGGTTAGGGTTTGGGGCTTCCAGAAACTGCTGACAGCCGCGATCAGACGAGATAGAGTTGTGCAACCGGCGAATTCCTCCACGTTCGACACAAACCATGCGCATCTCTGCAATCCTGTGACGCTCTCCATTTCTTCCACTGAACCTCGATATCTTTACGCTCTTTCGTCTCCACGCGTCCGCCCGGCGACGAGCGTCCAGGGCGACGATCCGCAGTTGCAGACGATCATCCGTCCGAAATGCATGTGCGAGAATTCCACTCTGGGTTTTTGCGAGAATCAGAAGTTTATCATCCGTTGCAGCGAAGATCAAATACCAGGTACCATTTCGAATTCAGTCGGACTACGAAATCCGCCGAGAACCCCGCGGTAAGCTAGAAGCCTTAAGCCAACCAAGACGGTGTTTACCGATTCCCCGCGGCTTACCCCCGCGAAACGGACTCCGGGGAAACGTCGCGCACATGATGATCGGGTAGCGACACAGAACTACCATGTCTAGGGCCTCTGAGGTATTTCAACCGTCCACGAACCCCCGACGGCGACTCGTGAATCCCGAAGTCGACATCGGCAATCCAGCTGCGACAGATTCGGACAGTGATATTCGGCTCGGAAACGACGGATGATAGACTGCAACCCCCACGCCCGTGGCGACGTCCCATCGAATGTCGCGGAATTGAAAGGCAGGGACAAGGCTCGAGAGCTGATCTCCACCGATTCTCCGAATTGGACTGACGTCGACAACTACATCGCCGCTAACTTTGGTCAGATTAGACCCGATCAGTAGCTGCGCTATTTTGGCGACGGCGTAACGGGCCAACGGTTCCAATGCTCTCCCCACATTCGACATGGCCCCACCATAAGCAGAAGCTCTGCTGTAGAAACTGAACCGAGTCGCCGTTTGCCTCAGAAGAATTTTATTTTACACATCCTACACCGGTGGCTGATATATTTTTCAGCGCCTACATATCGTCTCTACTATGACGCACTTTCTGCCTGTTCTCGTGTGCCGAGGTCCATGTGGCCTTTTACCGCCCTCATCACAACGCGATGAGCATCTCTCACCAACCCACACGCCGAGGCGCGCTAGCATCCCCCCTCCGATCCGTATTCTGTCTCCTCCATGTCTCCGGCTGTGAATGCGCGAAACAAGCAGGGAAGAGCCTTCAGAGACAGCTCCATACCCCGCACCTCACCTACCGAGCCGGCACGGAAGCCAATGCCGGTACGGGGCATAAGATGACCGCCGGACCCGTGGCGGGGTAGCCTCAGCTACTCAGGTACCATTTGTCTTTTTTGAAGCATTGTCTCTCTCTTCAGCTCTTCACAATATCCATCATCTCAGCAAATCACACGAACAAATCGAACTTTCAGATACTCCTAGATACCCACGAATAATCAATACAATGGCACCTCTCGTTCCCCACTGGACTCAGCCCTCCCACCCCGACCGCCTCAAGGTTGTCCCCTCTGAAGACCCCGAGAACTTCACCACCCTCTCTACCTCCCTCGTCGACCTTCCTGCGAACGCCGTCTTCGCCCGCTTTACCAGCCCTCCTATTACACCCGCCACCAAGGCCTACTCCACCGTCCAGACCTCCGCCAACACCCACATTGAGCTCAACTCCGATCTCGTCTACATTAACCACTCCTGCAACCCGTCATTAATCTTCGACATTGGCAACATGGAGATCCGTACTACCCGCGAAATTAAGGTTGGCGACGAGCTTACTTTCTTCTACCCCTCCACTGAGTGGGATATGGCACAGCCCTTTGAGTGCTTTTGCGGCGAGAGCTGCTGCAAGGGCCTTATCAACGGAGCTGGCAAGATGAAGAGGGAAGACCTCGAGGGAATGTGGCTCAACGCCTGGTTGCGTGAGGCTTGCGAGAAGAAGTGGGCTGAGGAGGAGGGACTCTTACAGAACGCTACTGCCGTGGCTGCTAAGAGATTGAGCCAGATTGCCAACGCGATCAAGGGCGTGGCGGATACCGCGTTTGCTGATGGAAAGCCGGAGCAGCCCGCGGGCTCTCAGAGACAGGGGGCGTCGGCAAGGGAGTTGGCCGGTGAGATGGGAGGTGATACGCAGTAAGTGCGCTATGGTGGTCGGAGCTTTTGCTTTCTATATATACAGAATGCAAAGCGCTTCGACAAGGCGCGATGAGACTATAACAACTCATCGTGAAAGGGATGGGAATTCAACTCCCCGTCCGGATGGCTGGGCCAGACGCAGATAAAAGTTTAATTTTTTTTCCCGGGAATACTTCTTTTGACGCTCGTGATGCGTAGAGACCTGTGATTTTGCATTGCCAAACCAAACCATACGGATCCTCCTAACCAAAAAGCTCTGAACGCGTGAACCAAGCAAACCCTGGTATAACCCTAGTAAACCCATCGGTCCATTATCCCTGCTCCAAGTATCACGCCGTTTGAAGCATCATTATCACCACCCCTGCTCCTCTGTTCCCTTTCATCAAGTCTGGCAGAAAAGGCAGGTGACTGTTTTTGCCTCAAATATGTACAATAAGGCTGCAGTGATAGTATCTCGGAAAAACGATAAATAAATATCTTTTTAGTCTCTTCATTTCATAGATATGGGATTTCCTGACGCCAGGTAAATGCTTAGATTTAGGCTGCTTCGTATGGTGTGATCTTTCATGATACAATCATAAAACATCACTCTGCATTTTGCTAGGCGATAGTTTTGGAAGATAAAATGATAGCGGTTAATTGATTCTGAATTAGATATAGATTTCAATCTAAAGCTGTAGCCATTTATATTGAAAATATAATGAAGACCAGGGGATCCAATGGATCTTCGAAATTCCGATCGTTCGAATAGGCGGATAGTGGCTGCTGCTCATTGTGGCACATGGTAGACAGGCTTGTACGTCAGTGCATTTATACATTTCGAGACAAATGAATTGAATCGAAAACAAAAAACCGTGCTATCATATGGAATATGCGTCATTGAAATTAAGGTATACGTGCCAGGCGGTGATATTGGTAGAAATTATTTATTCTTGGATGAACAATAAATATGGTTTTCTGGAGGACTTCCTGAGGGACTTTGATTAAACTCTTTCAAATTGTCAACGTTATCAACCTCACCAACCTGGCTAGATTCCCCCCCCCCCCCCCCCCCCCCCCCGCGTCTGTCATATATACAGCTACTATCTCCTATATCTGCCCCATCAATGACAAGAACTTTTCTCAATAAAACCCATAAGTATCTGCACCGCTGCCTTGTTTCAACCGCTTCCATCATTATGTCATGCGCAATATCTCCCTCGTTCATATTTATCCCCATTTTTGCGTGAAGTGGAGTAATTTTTGTTGTCTAACATCCGTTGACGATCGTCTACTGTTGATGAGCAGTTAATATACTGCCAATAAGTGTCACGTTAGTAATGCACTCGCCAACTCCTCAACCTGTTACCAACTATGCAGAGTCGTGAACATTCTCTTCAGGTAACATCACTCGTATAAAATTTCGCATGTAGACATTTTCTAACGGGTGGCCAGCTCATCCTGTCGTCGTTGAAGTCTTACAGTCGTCACACCCCGTTCATTCGTGCATCAATGCCAATCATCGCGGTACCACTCGCTAGTAGCTTCACCGTTGCTCACTCCAACTCCGTTTCAACGCCCTGCGCCATAAAAAATTGTTCCTCTACTGCCTTTCGCAGAGTCGCTCCTGTTGTTTACAGATAATTCTATCTTCTTTGAGCACAAAATTTTCATCTCGACAAACTGTCTCTGACATTTCTGTTGCAACTCGCAGATCGTCCAGGATCCATAATTCACCTACAACATGTTCGTAGTGGTCAAGCATAAACGGTGAGTGGCTCTCTATCTTATATCATGATGAACCCATGGCATAATTTTCTTAGAAAGTGCATTGAATCCCACGTGTTGGAATGCGTCGCATGGCTTTGATGTTTGGGTTGTCAACCAATAGAATTGAATGTGCAACAATGTTTGAATACTAACGTCCAAGAAAAGTCAAGTTTCCAGCACTTTTTCTTCAACCCAGCCTCCCGCCACAGCATCAAGCCTACGCTCTTGCAAGGATCACCAGGACCCAAAGCCAGAAATCGCAGCTTTCAACTTGAGACTCTGATATTATTGCACCAACATTTGCACACCTCTGCCATTCCAAACCATAACAACACACATTTCCCAGCTCCTCGGTTCAGATTCAACACCACGTCTGGACCCCTACCTCATCGCAAAGCTGCGCCGCTATCCTTGATTACATAATCGCACTTATGCACCAGTAATCTACACTCCTGCTTGAATCTACCGGCGAAAATAAAATTTCCACCAACGCATTTCAATCCTGCAAGTCCTACGGCTAGCAGCATCTATACAACGCCTCCTATATCAGCAAACGACGACCCACCTTATTACCATCTCTTATGCTCCTCCATTCTTACAAAATGGCCGACCCATCGAAAACTCCTCAGAACTACGCGGTAGAAATCGACGTTAGGTGCAACAAATCCGTATTACAAGACGCGGGAATCACATCACTTCCGGTGTTTGGAAGTTTGGATGACGCAAACAGAGCCGCCTCAGTGTTACGCAAGGGTATCGAATGCCACCTCGACAGAATAATCAGCCCTACCAACAGCGAATTCTATAAGAAGCTACCCTTGCACGTATGGCAAGCCATTTCAAACTTTTGCAGTTTACAAGCAGATAGAATCGGGCCGTTTTATTCGTTACGTTACACAGATGACCTAGTGCCTAGACGTGTTTACACCTCAATGCTAGGACGATACTGGCCGGATAACGATGCGATGATTCCTTGGCAGATCCGGGTGGTTCCTACTTCACATCCTGTCAACTCCCCAGGTCCTAGCTGGATTACCGCGGGGGAGAAGTTGGTTAATTCTCTCATCGGAATTTCTTTGCAACGGTTATACAACGAAAAATATCCCTCTGCTCTTCACAGAGCCCGTAATCCAGATAACAATACCGTTGGAACTGTTCGACTAGTACAACCCTCGTTTGACTCCGTTCGACAAATGTTGATGGTGAATTTAATCACATATGTCTTCACTCTCGGGCCATATGTTGATTTATCTAAAGCCATCACCAAGGAAAAGCTCAATAATTCGGCGAATTGGCCAACTAAGCCATGTTTGGATACGGTTATCAGTGACACATTGCTAGAACTGGAGAGGAAGAAGTCAATACAGGAGGAGACGAGAATTGAAAGGGATAGTCCAAAAAAATCCCCTTCGCCTTGGAAAACTATACGGAGAATGCTGAGTCGCAAGAAATCCAAGTCGGGTCAGAAAATCGGCCAGTAAAGACGTCGGACATTAACACACCCTATGGATTCTTCTTAGGTTGTGTTTTTTCATGTAGGCATTCGGTGGTAAATTTAGTTCGGGATTGTACATGATTCGGTTTGCTGTTTGGCAGCTTGGGTGGGCGTTGGGAGTTCTTTGGGTTGCTATGTTGGTACATATGGGGAAGGATATAAGGTATTTTTCGGGGCGCTTTGGGATATACAGGTTATGAATTAGCACGGGTTATGAATTGTTCATTACGAAAGGTAAGAGCAGTCTGCAGGGCATTGAATAATACGCAATATGATTTGTTGATGGATACCAATGTAATGTTTACTTGGATGTCAGATAGTTGACCAAAACTTTGACCCACATATGCAATACTCTTTTTCTCAGTGTATTGACGTCCCATTCAGTTTTGCATGAGCAAAATTAAAACAAATACTGTATGTGGAAATTAGTACAACTGAAAGAGGCCGGGGATAAATTCCCCCCCTTTGCTAGCTATGCATTCAAAAATTCAGAAGCCTCCTATGTATGGGATATCACCCGTATTCGATCCTGAATATCAGTTTACAACTGGTGGCAATATCTCTCGCACTTGAAACTTGAAATTCTTCCTCTCAACCATCCCGGAAGCGATCTATATTTCCATCAGCAACCTATTCCCCATAATCACCATGAGATTCGGGTACTCACCTCTCACGCATTCCAGTGGCCTTGAACATCATATCCTCGCAGTTCCCGGCATCATAGAATGCACAGCACTTTCCTCCTCCGACGGCGTAGCTCAAAATTCTGTGATTTCTCAGTATTCAAAATTCCTGAGAACCACAAGAAGCATCGGAATATGGGTATTACAAGTCGTTGAACTGCGGGCCGACATTCCAGCACTCGCCGGGTTGGAGTTCAACCTGCTGGCAGTCACGGAAGTTTTCACGCTTACAGTAGTATACGATGTATTCAAGACGTCCACGGGGGTTAAGGGACATGTTTTTCATGCTGGATTCGCCTTGGGTGGGAGCGGCGGTGATGATGGTGGGGATCATGGCAATGAGAGAGAGGATAGTGGCGGAGACCCTCATGGTGGCAGTGGTGATTGGTTGGCAAAGATGATGGTGAGAAAACTTCGTTTAACGAAGAATGAAGAGATGATGGTCGAAAATTTTGAAAGCTGTTGGAAGATAGAGAAGTGCAGAGCGGAAGAAAGTGAAAGTGATCGAAGTTGAAAAAATGAAGGAAACTGATTGCTGTAGAAGCTGAATGTTGATAGCATAATGTTTTTGAAATTGGGGACTGGGTGGTCCTGTTTTATTATAATCCGGCTTTATTGGAATGATGCCTCTTATTCACGACACTAAATTACCAATAATAGTAGCAGCGTCGTGAAAGCCCGATCCATTCTTCGCCCAGTATCTAGGTATCACTCTCATTAACTTTAAGGTGCTTTGTATGTATATAGTGTGCACATTCCGTGAAACTGAAGTGATGGTGATGCAAGGGGTAAGGAATATCCGGATCGGAAGAGGGCGTTTAGAGTTCCTCAGGCTCCCTGACTCATTGCCAAGAAGTAGCTCTCGGCTTCTTTCAAGGGTGCAAATTGAGTTCCGACGGGAGAAAAGTACTCGACAGATACCATCAAGGTATTTCCCCTGCCTATTGGAATTCCCAGTAATATATTCATCGAAGGGTTCACGACCGTAGCTGGGAAATATACTAATTCCCGGAGGATTCACAGCGCGTTATTAATCTATTGTAGCAAATATATATTGTCCTGACTATTCGTTCGAATAAAACATCTAACAATTGACAACGCCGAGAACGTGGTCAGAAGGCATGCTCCCGGTGACCTTATGGAAACAAGCAGTTAAAAAACTTTCCCGGGTCCGTTATAGGTATCTTACACCCGTTCCAACGTCAAACTCGATACCTTCGGACGGGTGGTTGAGAAAGTGCTAACCCCCCCCCCCCAATTCGTGGGCATCGCTGGTTGTGTACCCTAAAGAGCCTACCGACCTTGCTCGTCACAACCCTGCTTGACTCCGTAGATTATTCGTGGAGTTTCCTGGATTTTTCTTGCGGTTTTCGTTTCGGCAAATAAAGACAAAATAGGGCGGTATTCATCCTCTGCGGGGAATAGCGCCTTGCCTGGCGCTTCTCTGTACAAGAAGGATGACAAAGATCACGTGATAAACATGGCCTTATCTCAAATCAGAGGATCTTGGATTCATTATCTTGGCATGCGCGTGTTGCATGCATGTTGGATTGGCGAAGGCAACAGTACAAATCCCTGTTTATCAAATAATGTCTTGGCTAGTGTAAACTCCGCCGTGAACATCGCTTGGACAACGGGCACAGGAACAATGAAACATAGATGACGCCTTATATTCCAAAAAATAGTTATCAAGAAAAGTTACTTTATTGCTTCATGATATCATGTAAAGCGAAGAGCTGGCTTTCCTGAAGGGCACTGCGAAAAAAACGATCCACCTAGAGCACTACGGATCATCACAAACCCAACCGCCCTTCATACACCGCCTCATTTCTTCAATGTTTCTGCCTCGAACTCCTTCAACTTCTTCACAAACATATCAATATCCTGAGCATACTCCGCTGGCATTTCAGAACTCGGGAAATGACCACCCTACGGCACCATTGTTAACACGCATTTTTCTCATAGTCCCTATCCCGGGGTTGGTATTACCTTCGAATGTTTATTCCACCAAATACAGTTTCCACCCGCTGTCTTATCCCCTGTGACCCATGGTATCGGTGTACTAAGAAGCTCGAACGGGAACCACGAAAAGCCCATCGGCTTCTTGATTACAACGCGCTTCTTCCACTCCTCATCCTCCAGTTTATCAAAAATCTCTCTGTATGGATAGATACTGCTCGGGAAAGTCTCCGTGAACCAATATAACGCCACTTTTTCCAAGATATCTTCAGTACTAGGATCAGCGTCTGTCCATTCAAGAAACTTTTCTGCAAGCCAGGCCAGAAGCGCAACGGGGCTGCTAGCCAGAACGTGTGCGATCGTCGCGGGACGAGTGCCATGCATAGTCATGTATCCACGTCCATGAGAATCGAATAATTTGGCACGCTCTAAAGCAGCAATTTCATCCGCGGGGGTTGATTCGGATACGCCTTGCTCGTGGTCGGCAAGAATGTACATGTTCACTATTGTAGATGTTAGTCGCAAGAAGAAAAGCGGGGTAAGTGAGGTAGCTCATACAATGACATCCTCTGCACGCCTCATCATGTGTGAGAGCTCTAGCAATGAAGGATCCGATATCACCACCGGCGGCGATGTATCCATTTAGTCCCAGACCCTTCATGAGTTTCTGCACGATGTCGGCGGCATCATATGTGCTGAAGTTTTTGTCCAAAGGAGGTCTGGAGGAGAAGCAGTAGCCAATCTGGCTGGGAATAATGATATGGAATGGCTGTGAAAGCTTCTGGAGCTCGGGAATGCTAGGATAGAATTCATAGAAGCTACCGGGCCAGCCGTGAAGAAGCACCAACGGAATTGCCGAGGGGTCAGAGGAGAAGACACCGACAAAGTGGACTTTGAAGTCATCAACTGTAGCGATGAATTGCGGGTATGAGTTGATTTTAGACTCAACCGCACGCCTGCGGAGTGTTAGCTTGTAATTTACAATACCGCAGGAGGTAGTTAAAAAAGTACCAGTCGAAGGTTGTTTCGAAATTAGTTTTGGCTGTGCGCATCCATTCCGCGGTAATTCCGTACTTGCGGTGCTGGGTTTCGTAGATAGCTGAAGGAAGCTTGGAGAGCTTGACTAGTGTCTTGAAGTTCTCAATTTCAGAATCGGGTATGGAAGCAGTGAATGGAGCGACGGGAACTGAGGGCTTGATGAAGGTAGGAAGCTCGAAAGAAGCCATGGTGGTAATTGATATCTGATACCGTAAGCTACTAGAAAGGTCTGGTGATTTTATTCTACACGTAGTTGACGCACTCGACCCTTTTATGCCCCGGTAGTGGATAGCTTCAACCGGTGGGAACCGTCGGCACCCGTGTCAGCCGGAATAAATCTGGTAGTGATCGGCTATGCATTGGTGTTGCATACTCGAGTTTTTCCATGTGATCCTTTCAAAAGCTAGGCTGAGTCATTACAATTTTATTTTCCCGAATCATCAATTGTATTTCCCCGCAAACAATACATATCGATCCGGGTTGTGTAACATAAAGGACATTTGACAAGACATTAATAACAAGTATGGTGCCGTACTCATAACATAGTTTCAATGCACCCCGTTTTGCGTGCTTACGCGTTTCATCTGCGAATTCGAGATCTTCATGTTTCCATCGAACATACGATTTTTTCATATCATCATTGGATAACTCGGGGAATCATAGGTGCTTGTTTGCTCGGATAATGTTTTGCAGAGTTAATTGGGCGATCCTGAAACAATAATCGAATGTTTCATCCGGTACTGCGGCATCTGTATATGTACACTACTACAGCACTGTTAACCCTGGTAGTGGGTCTATTAGGAACTGAACTACGAGTCGTTGATTGGCGTAAGCTGACGATAATGTTAGCGATTGAGGTTTTAAGGCGCATAGGCGATTGAGAGGCCACAGTTCTAACATGGTCTCATGCAATAACAAATCTTGACGAACCAAGGATTATATTGCCCAAATACGTTCCTTCAGATTGGAGCTGTTATTTCCGATTATCCTTGCGGCACCTCTGGGATACCCCGCTTGGTCAGTTCGGCCAATGGAGCGGACGTAACGAAGGATTCAGCCCCGCAGTACCCCGTAGTCCTTGTTTATTGATAAATATGGGGACACAGTCATACAGCGCAGCGCAGTAATTTTATACAGCCGTATGTTTATTAGTAAAAGCCGCGGTTATAATAGTATCTTTAAGACCATGTTTATCAGCACATTCCAACTGTGGGGGTTCGGTAACACGACCCGACGCAGTCATCTCCGTCATCATCTAAAATTAGCCTATCATCGCCAAAAGTTTAAATGAACATGTTCTTCGCTTACGGCTTGTGACCGCTATAAGGCCATCGAGTACTCCTCATGAAGATCATCAATTCTTTCCTTCGATATCTCTATCTCTAATTTATGTTGCATATTGGTACTGTAATCTCGTTGGCGATTCTTGAGCAACTCTAGTCGTGTTGCTATATCTTCAATATACTGAGTAACAATGGCTCCATTCTCATTGAGCTGCTGGCCTAGGGTTGCATTGACATTCCGCTCGCGACCTGGAAGCGACGTCATTACCGCTTCTCCGCATCTTTTGAACTTCAGTATTCTACCTGCATAGCTCGATCTGATATCCTGGTTCTTAATTAAACAACCTCTGTCGAAGTTCTTTTTGACAACCCTCACTTTTATTTCAGGTATGTACCAATCCAAAACTGGCCATCAGGCGCAGGGTCTCGATCGACGGAATATCTGCAGATCAGACCTGATACGCCCGGTAAACACGCATCGGAAGTCAGTAATGATGATGTTTCGGTAAGCATATTAAAGTTAATCTGACTTGTGTACCCTCTATGAAGTTGTTGATGCAGTGATTAGGTAAGTGTAAAGGCGCGTTGCTCGATTGGGGATCTTGGCAAGTGGTTACCACAACCGGTTCTTTCTTCGAACCCCAGCCCTGGTTAAAGTTGAACACAACAGCCTGGGAAACCTTGAGGGCAAAGCCAATCAATCAAAAGAAATTTGTGAAGCATTTATCCATTTGGATAGCCTTCCTACCCGATATAGCCCAGAGCTATAACAGTGCTCCTCTCGGTGATATGCTCAGCCTACGGAACGCAACAAGATATAACCCCAAGACGATTCGGACCGAAAAAAAAGCCATACCGTCTTCAGTATCACTGTCATGTCTATAACACCCTTCAAATATTTATATATCTTTCGCAGTCTCATTTCTGCCAGGAGCCTGGAACAAAAAGCCCGTCCCAACTGGTTGTCTATCATGCTGCAGCAATGTCAAATATTGATTTTATTTTGGCATACGACATATCACTCATCAACCAGCTCGGATGGTCTAGTGGTATGATTCTCGCTTAGGGTTGACTCTAAGTACCTACACAGGTTTGCGAGAGGTCCCAGGTTCAAATCCTGGTTCGAGCCATTCTTTTTCTCATTCTGCCATCGAAGAGCGCTTCTTTTTTTGTCGGTCTTGCAAACGTTCGGGCATGGTGTTGTGCACGGGCCGCCGTTGTGATCCCGATTTTAGGGTGCATGTTGTTAGCCCTGACTCTGGTGTATGTACTAGCATGCCTGTCAGCGCGCGCTTGGCATGGGTAAATAGCAGACCTATATACCAACGTCAAGGCTTCTGTATCTTTCATCATTTGGTATTCCATAATTTGTCTCTGCATTTTGATGACTTGCACATCGTATCGCATGCCAGCTTCAAGAAAACCAGTTGAATGTTGTGTCTTGAGTTGTCATGGAGGCTTAGCCGGATGTCATTGTAGTCATCGTGTGTATTCGGGGCCAAACACAAGTCAACGCAGCGTATAAAAAACAACACTAATATTCAAAATATCGCCGAAATTTTTAAAGCTTTAATCATGTAACGAACGACTGGTCATATTTACACTTCTGCAGAGCAGCCGCGTTCAACCTCATCCCCGGAGACACTCAACCGCCACTAGCGCAGATGGCCCTATCTAGACCACCATGATGGCCCGTTGTAAAGCGCCCAAAGCACCAGCGAAAAAAATTCCTCAACGCAACCTCACGATAACGGAGATGCAAAAGAATGGCTCGAACCAGGATTTGAACCTGGGACCTCTCGCAAACCTGTGCAGGTACTTAGAGTTAACCCTAAGCGAGAATCATACCACTAGACCATCCGAGCTGGTTGATGAATATTTGGCCGTGTGCTGGTACACAATCAAAAATTACACTGTTGTCGTATGATATATTGCGATGGGATTCTTTTCAGACTTGAGTAATCTACTTCATGCTTTCATAGTCTTGGTGAATTCTCTATCAAATGGATGCTACGGTGTTGATCAGGCGAGATAGGTTGATCCGGTGGGGAGTTGATGAAGATCACACCCCGGAGATATTCCGATCGTATCACGAAATAAAAATGAAACTATGTATGAAGTATTCAAGGAAAATACAATTATATTCGACAATAGGTTACTCAAAAGATAAGCTGGAAACACTGTTCAAGTTTTTAGTAAAATACCACTTAGCTCCAGTGCAAGGCGGTTTCACATGCAACGAGTCTATGATAAGACATTGGATGAAAGACTGGAAATAACTTGAGTAAACCTTGATCCAGCTATAGAATTGTATTGTTGCCGAGTATATTTACCTCGATTGTTGGTATATCAGTTGTTGCTGGAATAACCCAAGACGGCACCACAACCGAAAACGTCAATTACACAGTTTGGCATTTACAGCCCGTGG
Source organism: Pyronema omphalodes (assembly GCA_024516155.1). Taxonomy (NCBI): domain Eukaryota; kingdom Fungi; phylum Ascomycota; class Pezizomycetes; order Pezizales; family Pyronemataceae; genus Pyronema; species Pyronema omphalodes. Next base: position 79,691 of record JAJJXM010000069.1, read on the forward strand.
CAGTCGCCGACACTCACTGAGACAGGGGAAGGAATGGTAGGGTCCAAGTGAGGCTTCAGTACTCTGTAGGTTCAGCTTCCAGGATGCAAAATTTTGGAATATAAACCGTCTATGTGCAAATTTGTGGAGCTCATGAAATCTCCAGCTGCAATTTTAAGCTCACGCTGTCAGCGTTGAAGCTCTTAAAAGTATGTGTCGAGCTTTTGAGTTTTCAGCATCTTGTCTTGACACTTTTGGACTATCCATTCAACTCCCTATGGAACACATACCGATTCTATGGCTTTTAAGATCACCAACTTTCGAACCATCTACCTTCACATCGATCGACGATGGTGACCTTAATGGAAGTGAACCGGAAGAAAGTCCGTGTTTTGGGACTATCGATTGCCACTTTTTGGAGCCTCGACAGAGACACGTACTAAAATGTTATCGTGGGGCCAGAAAATACCACCTAGAGACGCACAGAGAGGAGTTTAAGCAGCAGAAGAAGATTGAGCGATGAACGGAGATTATGAAATATGTCTTGTACAATTAGGGGAAAGGCAATCATGGGTTCATGGGTTCCCGGTTGATTAACGGGTATCCATTGGAGAAATGTAGATGACTTAGTAAATGATATCAAACGACATTGGTATCGTCACAGTGTGGTGTGGGTGATTCAAGTCATTCTAATAGTCATTACTCTTGCTTACTTCTGAACCTTATCATCATCCTATACCCTTGGCCGGCTACAATTGGTATTTGTATATATTCCTTATTTTTGAACTTGAACTTTTGGGTCGGTTCTATACCTATCACAGAGTTCTGAGACTCTCATGAACCATATGATCCTCGAATCAATCAATGACCATTGACAGAGTACCTGAGTCACGAAAGGAATGAACAAACACAATACATGTTTCAGGCATCTTCTTCACGTAGAAACAGGATACATTGGGTAACTCCGATGAAAATCCAAGTGAATGAGCTTTTTGATGCTGATAGATTTCATTTCTGTCGGAGAGAAGCACTGGGATCATGTCCAGCTCTCATCCTACGCCAAACAGCAATTATTTCACTGCAATTTGGAACGATTATTATGAGAAAGAACGACAATTTCCCAGTGCGGGAGAGCTTTCAGCGGTATGGTCACGAACTTGACGAAACCCCGAGAGCACCGTGATTCCCGACGGATGTCGTACGAGGGCGGGACTCCTGTCATTGGCAACCGTTCAAGACCACTGAAATTTAGTTCTAGAATATTGAATTAGCTCTATACACAAATTATGCATACTACTGAATCAGCAACCAATATGTGGAGGTGGTGGCATGAGTTGATAATCAATTTTTCCCGCCTGTCTTGTCTGCAGCTATACAATCATATCTATATTTATTCCTATATGTGTATAGCCCGAATGGTCTAGTGGTATGATTCCTGCTTTGGGTTTACTTGATTGCAGGAGGTCTCCGGTTCAAACCCGGATTCGGGCCTTTCTTTTTGCATGATTTCCATCCGATGCTGAGGTGTTTTTTGTCTCCATCTTTGTTACGGGCAGATATCGCTTCGTCATCATTTGTATCTATTGTTGAAAAAAACGGCTTGGATTATCTGATTTTCATGAATTCTTCTATTTGGATCCATATTACAGCCTCATCGTTCTGAGTTGCTGAGATTGACTTCTCGGCGGCTATGGCGGTTGGTTCGGTGGTAGTTTTGACGACAGATAAAAGCTATCACTACAATTCTATTGGTATGTATGTGATGAAATGCTTGTTAACCGATCCCATTATCACCTAAATCAACCCCCACCCTCAGTTTGATACTGTTCCATTATTACTGCATCGCTGACAGCAAATAGAACGCGGAATACTTTGCCCCCACCCATCAGCAACCAGAGGGGGTGTCCATCCTCGTTATTTGGAGAGTTATCGAACCTCCACCAGAGCGATCTACATACACCACTTGCGCCACCATCTTTAGGCAAGAGTATCCGCAGCCTGCCCACCGATACCGTCCCCGCATCTCAAGTAAAAATTCAGTTCTTCAACACCACAACGACGATGAAGAAAAATAATGGCTCGAACCAGGATTTGAACCTGGGACCTCTCGCAAATCACTGAAGATACTTAGGGAGTAACCCTAAGCGAGAATCATACCACTAGACCATCCGAGCTGGTTGATGGTGCTACAGCCAACGTAGCCAACGTAGCCAACGTAGCCAACATGAACATTGAGTAATGGTACACGACACCTGTCTATTGTATCACTTCTCACGGTTCGGGTAGTTGATGTTTTATCTGAGACGTATAACAACGGAACCAGTGTGATTCTAAGTGCAGTACGTCATGTTATTCTGGGCCATTCACTTTCCTCATCACTGATGACCGCACCATGTAACAGTGGATCGGAAACCTTGATTACCGAGGACAATTCTTTTCACCTCTGATATGAATGTAGCGGCTTCAGTGAACTGCTGGTAGGTTTTTTTCATGTCGAACGCATCATGGTGAATCTTTAATTTTGTTAGGCTGAGAGTCCTCGTAAATTGTCATATGACACTTCTCACCCTGTAACATCATAAAGCAGGGATGGAAGTTTGATCGTAAAATATTTTCATTAATGAGCATGGGCGTTACCGTTAATGATGGAAATCATTTTCAGCGGAGAATTAGGAGCAGAGGAGTCAAGAACCATCACCAGCCACTTGGCCCCATTATACATCGGTAATCCCGGCTGCCAAAATGAGCACATGGTAGTGAAATTACAGCGAAGATGTATCTATCTTTGAAATAGATTGTTATAGTGTGCAACGCTTACATAACAAGCGCTAATAGCTCAGTTGGGAGAGCGTCAGACTGAAGTCATTCGGTCATATCCATATCCGGGGTAATCTGAAGGTCACCCGTTCAATCCGGGTTTGGCGCATACATTTTTCATGCCTTTTTCTTCCTTCCAACAGTGCCATTTATTTGGCAAGCTACCATTGATCATCTGTTTTCCTGTCCCTAAATTTGTGTATGACAGCTGATGCTAATGTTCTTACCCTGCTTTCCCCACCACCCTCACTTTCCTTCATCAGAGAAAGAGCAGAAGGTAACAGCGCCTGGAAGAGCAAGCAAACCACAGCGTCTGGGAATGGAATTGTACTCTAGTAATTATGGTCGCTCACTTTCAGAATAACCTCATAAGGTGCAAACGCTGCCCTTCCCCTGGCTCCTATTTCTTAGGACATCATACAAAGTTTCTCGGCTTTCTGTCGCCCTCAATCCTACTTACCCATGTTTTCGCTGGAACTAGATATTGTAGCGTTGTTATACCAGGCTTCCAGTCTATCAGATTTATAGTTGAATTTAACGCCCTTACAGAAAGACTTAATCAGACCTATTGGTCTTCACAAAATTCACCTACCCACCTCCGAGGGTCACCAAATATCACCAGTTCTAAGATACACAGATCTACCAGGATCAGCTTTCTTTACCAATGTTTCATATGATCTCGCCCGTAATTCGGGTTTCTCGGGCTCTCTGAAGTTAGCTTTGACCTTGAAACAAGGTGTAATTGCATCCTAGGGATGCTGCCTCTCATTGGATCGAATTTTTTCCCGAGTCACGCTCTGCAACAGTATCATTAAAATGAATACTGCAGAATGCCGCTTTAGGCTCTCATCAGTTAGCTGAAAGCTCAATAAAGTGCTGAAAAATAATCCAGACTCTGTCTGTTTACTCATTCACACTGGTGGTGTCTCCCTATATAGCAAGGTGTGCTCATTTCCACTCAACCTGAATCATATATTTCCCGCGTGCTCCCATAAAAATCTCATACGGCCTTCTTGGACTGTAATGTGCGTTTCTGGGTAACTCATTTCTACGAGGACAAAGCTCAACATGTTTCGGCCGTTAAGTAAGACCGGGTCATTGGAATTCTCATCACATAGCCCTTGCATATCTAGGGCGTATTTGACTATGCTGCGATGCTATGCCTCTGTTCCAGCTTTGGCAATGAGGAGGCAAGAAACCGGTAAGTTTATAGAGATAAGAACCTTCTGCTAAACTGGGGTACCTAGATGGAGGGTTGAGATATAGGAGAGGTTATAGCCAGGAGGTCAAGCGTGACATAGACGGTAAAACTAAATAATTATCAAGAAAAAACTAAATTACTATGCTAAATCTATAACTCTAAACTAAACCCTGACTCTAAAGATGCCCCTCAACAATACCAAGAAATAAAGAAATCGTAATCGCTAATATATAAGAAGCCGTCTACTGATCGTAATTTCCATTATCCCACTTTCCCGGGTACCCCTCTCTATTATCATATCCAGTGTCACCTCCCTTATACTCTCTAAGACACTATTCTCCGTCACTATGGTAATATCTCTTGCTTTACTTGCTGGCGTGCCATTTCCCATCGTCGTAGCCAGTTCCCTTGCCCTCATACTTTCCAGGGTACCACTTTCCGTTGTCGTAGCCAGTGTATCCACCCTCGTACTTCCCAGGATACCACATCCCATCATCGTTGGCGTCTCTCTTTTCGTACTTTCCGGGGTACCACTTCCCATTGTCGTATCCAGTATAGCCTCCCTCATACTTTCCAGAGTGCCATTTCCCATCGTCTCTGGCATCTCTCTTGTCGTACTTTCCGGGGTACCACTTTCCGTTGTCATATCCAGTGTATCCTCCTTCGTACTTTCCGGGGTGCCATTTTCCATCATCATAACCAGTTCCATGACCTTCGTACTTTCCCGGGTACCACTTTCCATTATCTTTTACATCCCTTTTGTCGTACTTTCCGGGATACCACTTTCCATTGTCATATCCAGTGTATCCTCCCTCGTACTTTCCAGGATGCCATTTTCCATCATCATAACCAGTTCCATGGCCCTCATACTTTCCAGGGTACCATTTTCCATTGTCTTTGCCGTCTCTCTTCTCGTACTTTCCAGGGTACCACTTTCCATTATCGTATCCAGTGTATCCACCCTCGTACTTTCCAGGATACCACTTTCCGTTGTCGGATCGCTTATCGTACTTCGTAGGGTACCACTTTCCGTTGTCATAGGGGGTTCCGGGACCTTCGTACTTTCCCTGGTGCCATTGTCCATTGTCGTAGTGTCTGTAGTTGCGGGCTTCGAGGTCGGCTGTTCCTTCGGAAGCTGTAGCCGCAGGAAGTGCGGTCACCGAAGCAACTAGTAGCGCAAGGGAGAGGAGGTTGAACTGCATTGTGAAGGTGTGTTTTGATGTGATAAAGAGGATTGTGTGCAATAGAGAATTTGAATCGTGCTTAAGGTATTCAGATATGTTTGTATGCTTGTGAAGGCGGTGATGAGGATGATGAGAATGAAGTGAACGAGAGAGATTTCGAAGGCTTATATATACCACTATCAACATAGATAGTTTTGCTTTGCACAGTTCTGATATCTTCAGCGATGATCATGATCACGATGTTGTTGTACCAAAATTAGACTCGTCTTAGCACATTGGATAGCCACATGCAGGTGAGATAGGGCTGAGCAGACCTATGGTAAACCCATGTTCCATGGATTCGGGCGAATCAGAGATACGCAAAATAATTTCTTTATTTTTTGCTGATGGCATAATGTTCAGCCTCTGAGAATATACGCACTATATTCTCGGCTACTGTTGCTATCGGAATGAAGAAAATCGGAGTCAGAATACCCCACCTCTGGAAGTGAATTATGTACAGGACTCTTATTTTTCAATGCCTGCTTAAGAATGTATTCCTGTCATTTGATTATCGTTGCATCGGGATAAAGAAACTCGAGGGCAGGTATGCGAAACTGAATGTTTGAAATTGAGTGATTTAGAAACCAGCCATTAAAATTTCCGAATCCTGTGAAGCATGTATCAGACTCGTACGGGTCGTGTTGATTGCTGAGTTTTCAATTCTCGGCTCAATAGAAATTTCATGGAAGCTGAGACCGGTAGTTCGGCATGACGTGGTAAAGGTTATAATAGATTCTGATTCTGATGGCGAGTAGTTGCGCATCTGACTGTTCGGCCGATGAATAAGGCAATTCTTCGCTATTTTCCCAGCGAGGAACAACTCCAAAGTAACATTATGCTATCAACATCCCGGACTGCACAATATGGCAAGAGCTTAGAATGATTCTACATAGCACATGGCCCGTTTTCATTCTCTAGCCACTACGCCTGAAGCTAACAATGCACAGCTCAGGATTAGCCACGAGCCACAGGTCAGGATGAGCTTTTCACGGAGGCAAGATGATGAGATTTTTTCCTCTTTTTCTTCAGCCTTAGGCCCCCCATGATGAGACCAGTTGGACGCTGTATGGCTGCCGAAACGAGAACAACTGTCATCTAACCAATTGCGATGATAGTAATTCTTACCAAAGTTGCACAAATATGCTCATGATTGTCGCCTGATTAGGTTGCGATGTTGCTGACGATGATGTTTGTTTGCAATCGTCCAATAGTGAATGCTGTCCAAGATAAGACCACTATGCATGTATGCATGTCTAGAATCTGGACTCCAAAGATGGGTCTTGCCAAAGCCGGACCCTTGATATCAGAATGTGGTAATATAAGCGAGTGGCTCAGCCAGCATGGAAATAGCTGTAGGGCTGAGTACACGTGCCACAACCCAACAGTGAGCGACGTGCATGGCAGGTTTGAGCTTAAAATTGGCTCAAGCGAGTCGTAAAACTTAATCGACTACTGACAGAAAAAAGAACAAGCTTTTCAGAGTCAGCCAGTAAACCAGAACGGTCTTCAATCGTGCGGCTACAAAATACTCAACGAACTAGTTTTCCCGATGTAAGATCAACGCTGAATTTTGAAGTCTATTAATTACATGCTCCAAAATACAAAGAGGAGACTCTGAGAAAATATGAGTGAGAAACCTAAAGGCAAGACGATTTGCCGAGCGACAAAACCTTGGCTACCCAGAACAAAAAGGATGAAAATATTCCGTTACGGGGAATTGAACCCCGGTCTGGCCGGATTAATGCTCTGCTTGAGAGCGGCCGATGCTAGCCACTACACCATAACGGATTATGCATTAAACTAAAGTTTTACAAATATAATACCTGTATTATTGAGCTACTCATACGAAAACCTTGGGTTTCGCCAATAGAGGTCACTCAACAATAATTGAGTCAACATGGAAAAAGTTGCAAAAAAAACTTTGAAACGGTCGTTTACTATACCAAAAGCTCTATCTTGGGTTCAAGCATTTTGCGACGATACATTGTGAAGCTATAGCTTCCATGCGTGGCAGGATGAAGGGCAAGTTGTCGAGCTGTGGAACTGACAAAGCTCCCACCGTCCATCGCCTTCCATGGCACACCTCATCGCCAACTCATTTCCCACGCACCGAGCTTATCTCACCGATTCCCGCCTGAGGACACTTCTTACCTCGTCGTCAGCTATCTTTCTATTTCCGCCACCGTTTACCACCAAAGCTTGTAGCTGATGCGCCTGAACGATGACATCCTCCGCGGGCAGCGGCAGCCTCTCCTCCTTCTGTCTAACAAGTATCGCCACATACTACTAACACTCCTATAGATTCCGATACTCTACAAAATAGCTATAGTTCTCTGTGGTTACCATTATCATAGCCCTTACCTCATCACGCTTTAAGTGAAGAGTCGAAGCTCTCAACAAAGCCTACCTTCACTCTTAACGCAGCCCAAGCGACAACCAAGTCCCGATATACACACTCCAACATTAATCAATCAAACAGCGAAATCATGATTCATTCCGTTACTTTGGAATTTCAAAGCCTCAAGTTCGTACGACTTTCTCACAGCTTCCCCTCTATCGGACCACCGGTTATCAACCCCGCTATAGACAGCTCATGACTAGAGCTATTCTAAGGCGAGCATTGTATGTAAGAGCCCTTTTTCTCGAGTTTGAAAGCGATAAGATTATTAATCCCTTCTAGGGCATGAGCGAGAACTCACCAAGAATAGACCACCGCGATTGATTGTCCGACCGCTTACGCTTTAAGGCTGAAGACAATGCTCTGCACGACTTCTCGACGCTTTCTGATAAACGTTCCACGGCTATGCATAGTTCCTCCCTATCGTTACAACACCCAGTAACTTATGGCCACCCGGAGCTTCATTATTTGCCGTCCCATCACACTCCAACATAGCGGTACTCATCTACCCGTAAGTCCGACACCCTGCAATACAGCGATATCCGTTCACAACCCCGCAGGTCGCTACAGGGCCCATTTGGCTGGTATACTCGAACATCGTTCTGTTGAACGTAGGAGTGTAATACAACATCAGAATATATAAAGCCTCGCTAGCTCAATCGGTAGAGCGTCAGACTCTTAATCTGAAGGTTGCGGGTTCGACCCCCGCGTGGGGCTTTATCTTTTACTAATTCTTTTCACTGTGCCCGGTACTATTTTTCTCATACAGGTGCTCGGTGTTACATATATATATGTAGAAAGTTTTTTGGCGGCGGCCAGGGGTTGATCTCCCGGTTTCTTAGTGAAGCGAGTACGTCAGTGCGATGTGGCAGACGGCAGCTGCTACTCGTATACCCTGAATGCTGATAAGTTTTTCAAGGACAAGTTTTATCCGGGTTTAGAAGTAATAGTTCCCTGGATATATGCCTCTTAGGCGAGGAAAATCAGTGCGGGCAAAAATGGGTGTAGGAGCTCAGGAGACCTGGGTTTTCTTATGTCCCACATAGACTTTGTAGGCCTCGGTCGACGTATGATTAAATAAACCAATAAACAAAATTTAAGCGTCTCTCAAAAGCACCAACGCTCATCCTAAACCCTGGATTGGTACCAGTGACTGCTAAGATTCGCAGATTAGGATCTTGCCCTTGTTATGTCAACGCCCTTTGTCAATTAATATCAGTATCGACAAGAAAAGTAGAGATACCATTATCGTTCGGAATAATAAGCACTCGCTGATACTTCTCTACCATCTTGGCACGTTGATACCGAATACAGCAAAAGGAATTAACACAGGAAACAGAAGTACGTAAAAAGATGAGGCCGAAATGCAGAGCAAAATGATTCAGCCGGGATTCGAACCCGGGTCGAGCGCAGTATGCTCCAGAACAGAAGTCCCTGATGGCAAGCGCTCATGATACCCCTACACTACTGAATCGTAGATATATCCGTCTTCCGGTAGCCTAGTACATAATTTTTGACATCATAAGATCCACAAGCGATGCGATAGTTTACTTGCTTGACATATTGGTTGCTAGGCAGGGCTAAAACGTTTTGAATACTGTACAACTTTACTACTTAGTACTTTACCGGAGCTGCCGCGGATCATGGGCAGTTATATGAATCAGGGACATAGCCCTCAAACATTTTACGGCACGGAAAGCCAAATTGCCGATACACACCCATACGATTAAAGCTAAACCCGATGGAACACGGATCACAAACAAGAATACTATATCAGCTGCCAATCGAGCCCCGAGAAATTTTTTTCGGAAGGAAAAGAATTTGTATCTAGTGCCATATGACCAGCCACGCAATTCGTAATATAAGCAGCTTGCAGGGACTAGAGTCCAATACAACGATTTTCATCATCAAATACCTCGAACTACAATGACGCAAACAGAAGCAACCCCACAGCGTCGATCTGGATTTGTCCCCCAAGGAATTCTATGTTATCTACCGCCCAGAGTAGTGGAAGCAGCTGCGAACTGGGGACCTGAAAAGTTTAGCCACATGCTTGAATTGTCAAGAAGAGGCAGCTTGGATCAAAGCGAAAGGCTGTTGCTGGGTATAGCTATGGAATATCATCAACAGAAAAAAAGTTATATCGAAGAGTTGCAAGCTTCTCCGCATATAGAACAACGAAGATAGAAATCATGTGTTATAGGGTGTAGTGTAAGCTATCCATTGTCCCCTAATATTCCAAAAGAATCATGCTGATAAATCACTAATAGTAGCAAACTTCAACCCATTGGTCGCAGCCCGGACAGCCGTATCAAAGGCTGGCTCGGTTTACCGATTTCGTATTTTCCTAGCAAGTTCGAAAAAGCCTACATGAGTAGATAGAGATTCTCTACTGGCTCTGGTGGCGTCAAAAAAAATAATATGAATATGGCTTGAATTGAGGAGATGGGCAGAACGAACGATTATGGTGGGAAGGCTATGAATGGGAAGAGCGTAATGTACTAGCGACAGTTATAAAAGGAGTTTATATGTATTTAAATATTGTTTTCCAGTTACTTAATTATGTGAGTTATGAGTTGCTATTTCTAGGATGAAGAAGAGACGGGTAATAGATCATGTTCAATATTTTGCTATCCTGATGTACTTTTAACTCGAGCGTAAATCTCAAACGAGCATGATAAATTGCTGCAAACCGTGACTCTTATATATCTTGGACTAGTCAGCTTTTATCAAGGAACAGTTAATACCGGCTTACGGATCACGAATTGTGAGGTCTAGGAGATCTGAATTTTTGGCCGAGATCATCTAACGGTGCGCTCATCCCCCGTCTTTCTTTCAAGCTAAATTACGAAACATACAGATATACCGATAACCTAATAACAGCCATCACCCAATGACCCTTCGAATACCGCTTACTCTTTGTCCCATAGAAGTACCATTTTGTCCAGGCCCTGTCCATTGTAAGCTTACGTTTTAATTTTATATGTGTTGGACAGTGTAATAAGCATCAATTAGCTCGGATGGTCTAGTGGTATGATTCTCGCTTAGGGTAACTCCCTAAGTATCTTCAGTGATTTGCGAGAGGTCCCAGGTTCAAATCCTGGTTCGAGCCGAATCTTTTGCTGCTCATGAGTTCGTGATGTTCAGCGTTGCCCCTTTTTGCTAGTTGTGCGGGCGTTAAAGGTTTTGGCGGGCTAGGTTAGTCTGGGCCGCTCTAGCGGCGTTCGAATCTCCGCGGGCTCATACAGAGCCATAGAGCGATATCAGGAAACATCCTACATCAGTGTTGGAAAAGATTGCTTTTTTACTTTTATGCAACTATACAGTTTGTGATCAAATTGCTATGGAACCCGCTGGACTCTGGAAATATGCGTACATACTCGTTTTCCGCAAGATAGTTGCGTATGTTGTATTGATGGATATTTCGTAGTTGTGTTATTATAATTGAACAATCTAGCTCATATTAGATCACCGGGACCGGGGTAATCATCGTTTCTGGGCTGCTGATATACAATCTTTCAACTTAGTAACAGTATAACCTTTGAAGTTTGTTGTAACTTATGCGTCTTTTTTCCATTTTCTACAAAACCACGTATGTTCTCGCCATTACACTCTAGGGTATATTTACAAATATCACGATGTATAAAAATGCAGTTGTTATCTAATTGTACGACTATAACTCTAATCAAAAATCTCAGATGAAATTGGTCTTGCTATAATAGATCGGTCACGATATTTGGGAGATTTTCGAGTCTACGTAATCAGAGAATGCAGCGGACAACAACTTGACAGTCATCACACGGGATCATTGCAGAGTGGGTCAGTTCTTATTGATACATCACAGGCGACAAGGTGATATGGACAAGTATTGGAATGGGAATAAATATATTCAATCAACAATTTTGACATACGCAGGGAGTTGGAAAATGCATCAGATAAATTAACTCGCTATAAGCAGAAAGAAGAGCAAGAAATACAGAACGCTCATCAACATGATATAAATGCAAGATGCTTATAATCGGAAGAGGATATAACAGACGCGAATAAAACATGCGGGGATAAAACAGGAGGGGATAAAGATGTAACAACAGACAAGCCAAACGCCGAGCCCAATGCATCAAAGCAAATCACCCAAATACCCAAATACCCAAGCCAACATGCTTCCAGCTTCTCCAGCTGCTTAGCACTCAGATCCAGATTCCTCCACTCCAATCCCACAAGATATCATCGTCGTCGGAATCGGTGGTAACATCACAGACAGTTCTGTCTTCCTCATCTTCGTTCTGCTCGTTGAATCCAGCAGCATCAACAAGCTCAGAGGACTCAGACAGAACCGCCTGATTACCCTGTACTCCCTCCTGCGGGCAAACACAGTCGTCAGCACCACAGTGATGGGCATCCTGCTGCTGCTGCTGGTGGTAGTGGTGGTGGTGGTGGTGGTCGCAGTTCTGAATCACCTCGGCAGTCTGATCAGCCGTCTCTGCAGCAACGATTGCAAGGCGGCCTTTAACACGCTCGATGAGCTTGCCGACAACAAGCTTCTCGATCCCGGAGTCACTCATGGAGATGATCTCATCTGCGGTGGGTGACTCGTCGGGGTGATTGATAGGATGACCAGCGTCGCTGGCATCTCCGGGGTTGCTGGCGTTGCTGGCGTTGCTGGAATCGCTGGCTTCGCTGGCTTCGCTGATGCTGGAGGAGGAATCGACGGTCGGTTGAGGCGCTTGGACGTTCTCACTACGTAGACTGGGTCCACCGAGACTTGTAAGTCCATCGCCGGGTGCGATGGAGGAACGAGAATCGTGGGAATCCTATCATACGAATGCACCGTCAGTAAGTTCTCACAATAGCAGTTGGGGGGATTGGATTAATGCGGTGGCCGGGGAAACTTACGGTATTCGTCATTCTGGCACACGAATTGAAGATTTTGATTCGTGTTCGTAGAAAGATGAAAGAAATTGGAAGTCAGTGCGTAAGTACGTTGTGACTCCAATCCTGCGCGAACACGATATCTGGTAAGGAAAGAATGAAAGAGCTGTCAGGTTGTGTGTGGTATGCTGTTACTGCCTGCTACGTGGGGCGGCATGCTCTTTTGTTTGATGTGACTGCTGTATTGTTAGTATCTTGGAACCCTAATGAACATGATGATGACCCGCGATATCGTGATGATATTGGGGTATGGATGTACATGGGGAGTCACTCGGAGGTTGATAGGAGTCATACAGTTCAGGTTTTTAGAGGATGGTTTGGCGGATTGTTACCGGCCTTCTTCATCATGATACTACTGTTATCCATATTCTAGATACAGAGTAAATCAGTCGTCATGAGCCATGGTGGCTTTCTTAACCAAGGTTGGTTTTGACGGACGTGCTGATGTCCCTCGTGACGCCAGGTAACGCGTCCATAGAAGAGATACTACGCGAAACAATTAGCTTTCCTAGATCATGATTCTTGTTATTCGATAGAGAAACCTACACGAATTCTGCTATGGTTGAAGCATTGCCTCTGTAGGCTTACTCTTGTGAGTCGTTGTTGATGATGAAGAAGGTGAAGGTGCGGGAGGAGAAGGATGTTTAGGAAGAGAAGGGATTTAGCGGTTTTTGTGCCTGGAACGCGTTCGAGTTGACGTTTTTCACTCATGGAGGGGTTGAGATCGAACCCGAAGTTGAAACATCACCTGGTCAGCTCGAGTCTACTCCTCATTTCTACCCCGCAACAACTATTGCGGGGGCCTAAAATAGTCATCTGAGAACAGTCCGTGAAGGTTTCATTTTGACTCTTCGAATATGTATAATGAAAAATAAATGTGGGTTCTCAGGAATCAATTCATTACTTACCAATTTCTGTTTTTCATGATTAAAACAATGTTACCATAAAATTGTATATATTTGAGTAGCTTTTTAGTAGCAAAACAACAGACTGCCGCTGGATTCAGTATTTAGCGCGAGTGATACAACATGATCATACTCCTCCGGCAATCAGCATCAGCATATAACATGCTGCATTACGTGATATCACTCGATCAAACACTCTATACACCAAAACAACAAAAATAATAAACCCCTCCCCCCCGTGCACCCCTTCTAAACTGACTCCGTGAATTCGTGCATCAATAAACCAAAGCAAAGCTCACATCCCCAATCACATTCCATCACCATCTCTCATTCTCAATTCCCCTCCTCCACAATCTCCCTTTTTCTCTACGTCACAAGTAATCCCTAGCAGCAAGTCATATTCCAAACACAACCCCACATGGCCCGTTTGTTCCGTCAAAAAGCTTCTATGGTGACTGTATGTTGAGTATCTTATCTAGGTACATACTCCATGAAAAATTCTTCCAGATTGTTTCAAACCAATCATGCCTCGGAATCCAAAATGCATATACCCCGCAACTTCCTACAATCTCAGCATCTTACGAGTGATGAGTAATGTAAATGTAAATGCTTCCCTACCTGATCGATCGATTGATCAAGTCTGAAGTGTTATCTGAACCCCATTGTACCTCTGTCGATTAAATACTTCGTCCTGGTTGCTGATGGTACTTACACGGAAGAGGTGTTGTAAATGCAAATGAAGATCATGGGATATATTATCGTATACTTTGATGCCATGGCCAAGCCTGAGTCTCGAGTCTTAATATAGCTTAGTAATTCAATACTTTCCACAAGAAGGAATGCAGTAAGCAAGACCAGACGAACCGGCGGATAAGGCTAACTGAAGCAGCGGTTGTAAATGAATGTGCTTCTACTTGGACCGATTTCCCCTCATAAGGCTCATACCACAAGCTCGTAAATAATCCTGCTGCATTATTCAACGCAAAACCCTGCATACACAGCCGGAAGCCACACCCGTGGACGCTGGTGCATCAGCTGCACCGCATGCCTCTCCGATGCGGCGATATCTGGCATATGTATGTCTTGATATAACTCCACATGCCCACGCCGCACCAAAGGAGCACCGGTTGTGGTATGGATGCGATCAACTGCATAGTAACGTTGGCCGTGTGACCATATCGAGTGATTTGATATGCATCAGTGGTTGTACGGCGTTATGAACACTGCATGCTCTGTGTGGGGCGGTTCTAGCAGGACCAGGAACGGTTCTGATGTGGCCGATGCTAACATCTGATATTTTTTGTTTGGATTCTGCGATGATTGCATGCGGAATTTTACTAGAAGAGTGTGATAGATTAGGCGCACCCCATGCAATTCGCACATGGCAACAGCACAACCGTAACTTCAGAGGTTCCTGAGAAAAGCTAAAGGAATAAAAGCCCCAGAAAGCCAATTTTAATCAGAATCGCTGAAAGTTATTTGGTGCTTCTTAGGAGGCAGATATCTTGGCATTTATAGCTGTATGTAGAACAAGGTTCGGACGCAGTGATTCAACAGAGCGCCAGACTTGCCTTTGTACGCGATACTCAGATCGGAAATATTTTGTGTTTACAAACGGACCTACGTGAGTACATTCCCCGCTATTTGCTCTTATTATCCGACAGCCCTATTGGACATCGTTTGAGAGCTGTGATATTATTGCGCAGCTGGATTTACCTCAATTCAACTGGATTTAACTGGTTCCGCCTAACTATATATGTAAATACACCCTTAAATAATTCTCCTTCATAGGGTGTCTGAAGTCGTGGCATAGAATTCCAATCAGAACTGTGTTGGTGTTCGGGATTGTACTCCATATTTCGTCCGCGAATAAGATGTCGCCATGTGGGTGTCTGCAGCATCGCAGCATTCGTTACATCCCCCATCCGTCTGATTCTCAAGCTTCCCTTGTCCAGTCGAATTCCACATGTCATCAGCCACATGGCATGCCCCAGATCAGCACCGCCACATACCAGCCACACGCGAAGATCTCCGATGATCTTCGCGTGATGGCGGGGTAAAATTCTCAAGGTCTCGCTTGGCGTTGAAGAGCCGCAACACCCCACCTGAATAAGATTTTGCGCCCGAATTGTGACTCTACAATCCCGCTTGCCCGTCTCCGAGATCCTCCGGTAAGTTTTTGTTAGATCCCTCACCGCCTTTACGCGCCCCAATATATACTGTCAATCCCCTCAATTTCCGTCCCCCGAATTCCTCAGCAAATAACTGACATTCACTAATAGCAATCATGTCGTCCAACACTATTTACCAGACTCCTCTTTCCTCCCGCTATGCCTCCAAGGAGATGGCCGAGCTCTTCTCCCCCGCCACGCGTTTCAGCACCTGGCGCCAGCTCTGGCTCTGGCTCGCAAAGGCCGAGAAGCAGCTTGGACTTCCTATTTCCGACGAGGCCATCTCCCAGATGGAGGCCCACCTCGAGTTGACCGATGAGGACTTCAAGGTTGCGGCCGAGGAGGAAGCTCGTCGTCGTCACGACGTCATGGCCCACGTTCACGCCTATGGACAGAATGCCCCCGCCGCCGCAGGAATTATCCACTGGGGAGCCACCTCTTGCTACTGTACCGACAATGCCGACTTGATCTTCTTGAAGAAGGGACTTGACCTTCTTTTGCCCAAGCTTGCCAATGTCATCAAGAAGCTTGCCGACTTTGCAATTGAATACAAGGACATGGCAACTCTCGGATACACTCACTACCAAGCAGCACAGCTCACCACCGTCGGAAAGCGCGCCTGCCTGTGGATCCAAGATCTTCTTTTCGATCTCCGTAACCTGACCCGCGCCCGCGATGATCTCGGATTCCGCGGAGTGAAGGGAACCACCGGAACCCAGGCTTCCTTCCTCGCCATCTTCGGAGGCGACCACGAGAAAGTCGAGGAGCTCGATCGTCTCGTCACCGAATTCGCCGGCTTCAAATACGCCTACCCCATTACCTCCCAGACCTACTCCCGTAAAATCGACGCCGATGTCATCTCCGCCCTCTCCTCGTTCGGTGCCACCTGCCAGCGCATCGGATCCGATATCCGCCACCTTGCCGCCACCAAGGAAATCGAAGAACCCTTCGAGAAGGACCAAATTGGATCCTCTGCCATGGCCTACAAGAGAAACCCCATGCGTTCCGAGCGTATGTGCTCCCTCGGACGTCATCTTGCAAACCTAAACAAAGACGCTCTCGACACCTACGCTGCCCAATGGTTCGAACGTACCCTCGACGACTCTGCTATCCGTCGTATCGATATCCCCTCTTCTTTCTTGACCGCCGATATCCTCCTCCGTATCTTGGACAATGTCGTCTCCGGCCTTGTGGTTTACCCCGCTGTTATCAACCGTCGTATCCGTGATGAACTCCCCTTCATGGCCACCGAGAACTTCATCATGAGACTTGTTGCCCTCGGAGGTTCAAGACAGGATGCTCACGAGAAGATCCGTGTTCTTTCCCACGAGGCTAGTGCCGTTGTTAAGCTCCAGGGTAAGGATAATGACTTGATTGAGAGAATCAAGAAGGATGAGTTCTTTAAGCCTATCTGGGGTGAGATTGATGCTCTTATGGACCCTGCTACTTTTGTTGGAAGAGCTCCTCAGCAGGTTGAGAAGTTTGTTGCTTTGGAGGTTGCGAAGGCTCTTGAGCCTTGGAAGGGAACTTTCTCTACTGAGGTTTCTCAGTTGTCTGTTTAAGCTTTGGGTTTAAAGCTTTAGATTTTGGGGATAGGTGGTGTGGTTGTATATGTATGGAGGGTAATTTTCTTTTTTTTTTTTTTGTTCGTTTGGAAAAAAAAAAGGGTTGGGATATCAAGGGTTTGGGATGGAGTTTTTTTTCTGAAAAAAGTTGGGTTTTTTTTTTTTGTTGTATAGTTCAATATATCTTATGGATATCAAATCGGGAATAGATTTTCATTTTCGTTTGGAGCTTCAGTTTTCATATTTATTTTCATTTGCGGCTGGGTATAGTGGATATCTCTGTCTCAATGCGTCGTTTCATCCTTGCTACAAGTCGGCCCTGTTGTTCTTCCTCTACATACTACCCTTCTCAATGATCCTATCAATAAACCGTCAGCCAAACCGATCTTACTGCTACACAACGAGAGGGAATTGAAGACAAAAAAAACAGGTAATACATACTCAACCCAGTATCCATCAGGATCCTGAATGAAAGCAACATTCTTCATTCTTCCATCCGTCAACCTCTTCTTCCAGTTGACATTTAGGTCCTCAAATCTTTGACAAGCATCCTGGAGCTTATCGACTGCAACACAGATATGTCCGAATCCTTGGGGCTCTGTGTTACCATTGTGGTAAGAAAAGTTGGGATCAGACTCGGTGCCGTAATTCCAGGTGAGTTCAAGGAGCTGGAAGTGGGGGTTTATATCAGTAACTTATATCAATGAAAACAATAGATTATCGAAGCATAAAAAAAACCCGGGAATTTAAGGATCGGGCGGGCATAAATAGGGATAAAACTCACTCCCTCTCTTCCAGCCAATTCCTCAGCGGGAATATCCTTCGTCTTCTCATCCTTTCTTCTATACCCAAGGAAATAAAGATTAAACTTATTCTCAGGCGACTCATGAGTTCTCAACAAAGACATTCCCATTCTGGAAGTATAAAACTCCAAAGAAGCATCTTTATCCTTAACCCTAATCATCGTATGATTCAACCGATAAGTCGAGAGATCGGTGTCCGTAGCTTCGGGTTTCGAATCCTTCTTTCCGATGATTTCTACCCAGTATCCGTCGGGATCTAATGCGAAGGCTATGTGCTTCATACGACCGTCGGAAAGCTTCTTTTGGAAGGGGACCCCGGAGGTTTCGAGACGGGAACAGGCGGCTTGCAGGTTGTCCACGGAGATACAGATGTGGCCGAAACCTCTTCCGGGGTCAGAGTTGCCGTTGCACACTTTGTAGTTGGCGTCATTCTCGGTTCCGTCTGTTGATGAGAAAGAAAGAAAGAAAGGTTAGCATTGTGGCATCTTATACCCCCAGTTGCGAGGTAGAGAGGGGATATATATAAACATACAGTTATGGGTAAGCTCTAAAACTCCCTCGCGATCACTCCAGTGGTTATCTTTACTCTCGGATTTGATAGGGTCGTTGTATGCGAGGAAGTATAGATCGAATTTCGCCTCCGGGAACGAAAGTTTGTTGATTAGGGAAAGTCCTAGGCTTTCGGTGTAGAATTTCACTGTGGATTAGGAGGGGGGGTTTGTTAGCTAGTTGGTCTTTGATTCCCAATTACTCTAATCCTCATCATGTCGCTTGCTTGCTTGCTTGCTATCTACCACCCTTCATAGACGCGATACATAGCCATAGCCATATCCGCGAATCCGTTCAGTTGGTAGATATACAGCGTAACCCAACCCAACCGCAATCCCAGGGACAACTCACAGCTCTCCACAGGATTCTTGACTCTAAGCATAGTATGATTAAGCTTATAAGCCGAAGTATCCGTCTGATAACCCGCCATTTTGTCGTTATATCCACTCGCTGAAGCTATTCCTCTAAACCCTATTCCTCTATTCGTAGCCTCGATCCTTATCGTCGTTGTGGTAACGCTGGGCTTGAAATGTGCTGCAATCCGTGAAAGACGTGAGAACATCAAAAGATGAAACAGAAGGTTATGATGCGATGCGATGAGATACAGTGCCGTTGCCGATGACGTCTGTAATGGGAACCTACTTACAAATGGCTGGGCTCGGCGTTTCGGCGTTAACAGGCACTAACGACGCGAACACTGGAATTACTGGAGTGGGGGTGGGTCTGGTGGGGAGGGGATCCCGGAGATGCTCGGTGGAGGTGAGGTGGGGCTTTTGTGGCGCTTTTTGGTATGGGGATTAGTAAGCATGGCTAATTGGTGGGGGTGGCTGATGCAATCGGAGGAGATGGAGAAATTGGGAATCTATGTAATCTACTCTGCTCGGTACTTTACCCTATGACTTGGTTTTGGTTTTAAGCTTCGCTGGTATTGAGGTCACGATGATGATGGGGAACGGGGAATGAGAATATGAACACGTGCGGAGGACGGAATAAAAAACCGGTAAACATCAAGAATCAAGCATCACGTTATCGTTATCGTTATCGTTGTTTCCCCTCACCTCCCCTCTTTTCGCCTAATCTTATCGCAAGCTCATGATCAGCTTACGAAACTGCGAAGCGATGAACCATACCCCGCATCTCGTAGCCCACGTTTCTCAACTCCAGCAACTTAACGGCTTGAAACTAGCCATGGAAACAACCAGAAGATCATCAACATCCCCAGATCCATGGAGTTAAGCCTTTCGCTAAGCCTTGAGCCATCATACACTACATACATAAGCCTTTCACTAGTTTGGCAACTGCAAGCCAGGCCTTAATCACAGCTCTCGGCTCGTTCGTTTCGTTGAGCCTTTGGTTGAGCAAACGGATTAAGCCTCTGACTTCTCCGATGATCTGATGCAACTTCCGAATTTAAACCTCCCCCGTTTTATTTTATTTTATTTTATTTTCGAAAAGAAAAAAAAAAGAATAACAATACAAACGAAAATAAAAAGCAAGCAAAAAACCCTTAAATCCATTCCATTCTTATTTATTGATTCCATATCATTCCATATCATTTCACTATTCCCTTTTCTCATCCATTTTGACTTCATATCATCTTCACCTGACATACTCCCGCCTGAAACCCCGCCCTTTATATATAGCAATCCACACAAGGCCCATAACCGATGAGCATCAACACACAGTGTACAGTGCATGTTTCAGGCACTATAACCACCGCTAGCCGCATCATCACCGGAGAATTCTGCTGCTGCATTGGAGATAGATATGTTATGTATGTACTGAGCACAACATGGCATAAGGCTTTCTTTTTATCGGGAACTAGGGATGAGAAATTAGGGATGAGGAACTAGGAGCCGAGAAACAGCATCATGGATCGGGAATTATGAATCGGGAATCGGGAATCGGTTATGATAATAGCATAGCAAGGGTAATTCCTTGTTTTGATGCCGGCTTAAAAACCGGCGATGATAACGGACCGTTGCAGCTGGCGTTGAATCTACATATGGAATCTATCTATGGAATCTATATACAGATGTACAGACTCTATATTGGATTTTATCTCTGATATTAATTTGCTTGCTATGTACACAGTACCTCCTCGTGATATCCCCCCCCCCCCCCCCCCTACTCCCCACAATCCTACAACCTTATCACAAGATACTAGATTCGCCAGATTCACAAGATCCACAAGATTCACAAGATCCACAAAGCCGCCTCTACATACTTCCCCATATTTTTCATAATCCCCCAACCCCACAGCCACATGTACTTACCCATAACCCATAACCCGTAACCCATAACCCGTAACCCATAACCCTTGCCTCACTCCCTCGCCTTATATCATTTTACCCAAGCCTTTACACTTTACACCCACACCCACACCCACACCCACACCCGAGACCAAATAACCAAACCAACCAAACCAACCAAATAACCAGATTCCATTCTCTATACCCAAAGACCTACGTATGTACGTACATATATAAACGAAGATCATCCGATTACTTGCTTAGCTTAGCTTGATACATACAGAAAAATACCGAGAAATACATATACCGTGCTGTGGATTATTTCAACGCATATCGATCCTTGTGATGGCGGTTGATGCCGGTGGATGGCGGTGGATGGCGGTGGATGGCGGTGGATGGCGGTGGATGGCGGTGGATGGCGGTGGATGGCGGTGGATGGCGGTGGATAGTGACTTTGAAGGGGGATTTTGGATTTGGGATTCAGGATTCGGGGAAAGGGGAAAGGGGAAAGGGATCTATATATATAAGCTACATAGAAGAGATTTTCTGGGGAGTAGTTTGTAATTGTATATAACATAACATTAAAGCGTGGTGAATATACAGACATACAGATATAGGCTATTCGATTCTATAAAGGATAAAATTTGGTTACTGGATTTTTATTGTTTAAGCTGGCTTTGGTTTAAGATATTTTTTTTTGAAGATCTTTTTGTATCCTGAATTCTTGATTAAAGTTGGAACTTCTTTCTAATTCTAATTCTCGTCGGTTTAAACTTACTTACATAGGTGCCTTACATATATACTTATCGAATTCAGAATACACGAGTATGTACTCACCCCCAACCCCGAGTGTCGGTGATCAGGAATCAGGAATCAGGAATTATATGAAACCGAGCCATCTTCATCTCCATCTCCATCTCCATCTCCATCAGCATCTCCATCAGCATCTCCATCTTCATCTCCATCGACATCTCCATCTCCATCTCCATCGACATCAACATCAGCATCTCCATCGACATCAACATCTCAATATCAATATCAAGAGGCCCTCATCACAGACAGTTCTACATACAAACCGCCAAGTAGCCAAACCGCCAAGCAGCCAAACCGCCAAACCACCAAACAGTAAGACAAATCATTTTTATCTTCAAGCTCTAAAGAAATAAACCAAACCAAACCAAACCAAACCAAATCCCTAGATCCCTGGATCCTTGGATTTTAACCAAATTAACTCGTGTCTCGTGCTACATAGAATCTATGTCGGTTGTGAATATAATAAAAAGAAAAATAGAGAAAAATAAAAATAAATAAAAATAAAGAAAAATGAAAAATGAAAGTATAATGCCTGTGGCTTGGTGCTTAGTGCTTGGTGCCTGGTGCCTGTGGCTTGGTGCTTGGTGCTTGGTGCTTGGTGCTTGGTGCTTGGTGCTTGGTGCTTGGTGCTTGGTGCTTGGTGCTTGGTGCTATGAAAAGTAGGCTATCAGACTATCAGACTGTAAAACCATCATGCGGCCGATAGTTGATATGATGATAACCGGTAGTTGGCTTCGCTGGTGAACTCGGTTTGTAGATTGAGTAGGCACGAGGAGGCTGCAAATAGAAGTTTTTGGGAAATCCAAGTAGGTAATGCCGATTGGTGGCTATTATGATCGTGATGTTGTGGGGGGGGGGGGGGGGGGGGGTTGTTGGATTTGTTTGATTATTGTGGGTTCCTGGAATCGTTATTGATCAGAGTTCGTATGTGGGAAATAAATAAAAAATAAAATAAAAAGTACAAGCTTCATGTCATTATGTGACATTTCATGCTATTACATGCCATTACATGCCATTACATGCGCTTAAACCCCATACAATCCCTCGAGCCACAGAACAAAAACTTTGATATCTACATCTACATCTACATCTACCCGATGCTTCATCCTTCACCCTTCATCGCACGTTTGTAGCTTCATATAGCACCATATCGACTATTCAAATTGCAAACGAGAAATCGAAAACTGGAAGCTTCACCCGGTGCCTATTTACCCCGAGCACTCCAGTCTTCAGTCTCTAGTCTTCAGCTCGATTGTCGATTGTCGATTGTCGACAACGATAGACTATCCAACTCCAGCTATTCCATCTCCGGTTACTCAAAGCTCGTAACCTACGGGACGTTATCGATATGTATGTATCATTATCTTCAGCCTCATCTCGTTACATCCGAGCAACACAAGACAAGACAAGACAAGATAGGGCCCCGCTTTCAGGGTGATCTGGAGACCTGGGTCCTGGCGATGACGAGACATGGGTAGTTTTGACTCAGTCACGGTTCACCAGTGGTTCAGTGGTTCAGTGATGTATGTCTGTTTCCCCGCACTTAGTGGTTTACCTGAAAACACAGAACAAGGCCTCTCGCGGATCTTCAGTATCTGTACCTACATAGCATCCAGCGGCCAGCATCCAGCATCCAGTGGCCAGTGGATAATGACCAGTCGGCTCGAAGTTAGAAGCAAGAAGCAAGAAGAGCCTCCAAGGCATCAAAGCACCATCGGTATATGGTGCATACCCCTCATCAAACGAACCCATCCATTCATCCACAAACAAAAACTGGTCAGCAGAGCAAAGTAGAGGGACAAACGAGATGCTGATGCTGATGCTGATGCTGATGCTCTACTCTACGGCTTTAGCCTCTGTTTCTGCAGATACTAGGGACAGTCCATACTGCGGAACGACCTTCTCGAATCTTCTGATTATGTACATACATACACGCGAGATTGTAAGATTACCGTATTGGGTATATCGAACAGAGACGAGAAGAGAGAAGATAAGTTGTCGGGTAGAATTATGTACAGATACAGATACAGATGTTGTGAAATCATCATGTCTGACAACCACGCGCTATAGTTTTGTTGTGGAAGAATAGCGAATTGTTTCTGGTCTATGGATGCTTGTGGAGAAGGAAGGCAAGAAAGGAAGCAAGCAAACAAGCGATGTCGTGATGTGTCACGGGTTCCCCAGAGTCTCCGGGCTCCCCGGGCTTCCCAGGGACTTTGTACTTTGGACAGGGCTGCAAGCGCGGGATAAGTGCGGGACAAGTGCGGGACAAGTGCGGGGTTACTCTCTGACCTCCCCAGGTGATCCCAGTTCTCCAGGCCGATGTTATGTAAGCCCATCTGTGCCTCCCACGCCGAGTCCGAATGTCAACTCCCTTGCGCGCGCTTTGGTTGGATATCATCAGACCAGAGGCAGAAGCAACTGTAGCTGTAGTTGGTTTGGTTTTGGATACACAAGATTTTTATTTTTATTTTTTCCTAACGCCCTCGGCGCCCTTGAGAATCAACCCTCAGTCAATGAATGAATGAATGACCTTGATCCGGTTTGAGGGTGTGATCAATTTGTTTCTCCCACCGGCATTTCGTTTCACACGCCATACATACCCACGTTCCTGACAGGGCTCCCCGAAGTTCCCATGAGCTCGTGATCATTTTTTTAAGGCTTCACACACCATCTGTGGAACCTTGCTGACACCTGCATGTCGAGTTACATCTGGTTAATTGACCGCTTTTGGTTTATTGGAGTGAGGGTTTTTGTGCATTAACATCCCAAATCGGGTATATTTGCCCCCACCCTACATGCAGGATGTGCTGGAAGGGCGACACCAAGACACTCCAGGGCACCAGGACACCAGGACACCAGGGCACGATCGAAGCAGCGATGTCGAGTCGAAGCACCGCAACGGCAACCACCATACACCATCTCTTGGATTGAAGCTGAAGTGGGTGGGACACGACATCACATCTGCAGGACACCCTCAGTTTACAGTTGATGATGATGGCCTTGCTGCTGATGCTGATGCTCGACGCTCGACGCTCGTGAAGACTACTACTACCTGCGGAAACCAAGGAATCAAACGTCATAAGAAGATCCGATCTGAGATTCGGTGTTTTGGATGGAAGGTATTAATGGCCTACCTACTCTACACTCCAACTTAACTCTCCGCAGGCAGTGCAGACCTGGTGAGCGAGCAAACTCATGCTCATGCACATACAGCCATAACTTGACAACTCATCGTAGCTCATCAAGATTTCCGAGGGAGAACCCATACATGGTAGAGTTGACTGTCCCTGTCGGCTTCTGGTGAGAATGAGGGCACGGCATTTCAATAATGCTTTGCCCATCCTCAGTCAGGAGTGGTCAGTTCATCAGCCAATCTTTGTTGAGAGTAACAAATGTAAAAATAAGAAAAAAAATCAGAGAATCGCAACAAATGTAACAAATGTAACAAATGTAACAAAATGTATCATTTTTGGTCTTTTTCAATAGCACCGGCCATATCTCTATTTTCTATGACCAGTAAGAATCGTCTTTATCCTGTCTGCCCTTGGCCCAGGCTGTGCATCCAACCATCTTCATCCAACTGAAAATCGTACCTACCTCTGGTACCTATACCGCAGAGTATCTAGTCTAGCGTTCTCATATCCAGCTGTGTCACACAGCTTCAGCAGAGTGCGGCGGGTGCTGTGAGCAGAATAGAAGCCTCCTAGCACCCTGCATTTTCTTGATGAAAGTTAAGCAGTTTTTGCTGCTGTCGCACCCTATCCTACATCTACACCACCACCCATCCTCCACCTCCATCGATTTCCTGTTCATATTCACCTTTTTTCCAAATCGTCGAGAAGGTGTCGATTCAGCTACAAGGCAATAATCAGGTCCTGGAATATAGTCGAGACGAGGTGAACAACTTCCCCCGCATCGGATCCGTACAGACCGCCCTTGCAGTCCAAGGTGTCCCTAAGGCTTGCAAAGCACCTCCGAAGGAAGGAAGGAAGGAACACCAACCCCGACTCCCCATACGCTCCACCAGCCCAGGCCACAATTACTAGCCACGATACCCCTCTCGAGACAACATTAGACACCAGACAAATAACTCTCTTTCGATCATCACACTCATACAACGTACATATTCATCAGAAGACATAGATTGTCAAACACATACCACGAAGGAATAAGCGACCGACAAAAGGCAGCAACCCGAAGAAGCACCAAGTACCCGTCAAGTGGCAAGACTAAGCAGGTGCAACAACAAAGTGCAAGCACAACCAACTGTTACTCGATCAGTTCCATTTACTATCGTGTCGCATAACTCGGTACAATCAATCTCATTGGCAACGTTTCCTTTCCAAGAAGTCTTGACTGGCTTTCACCAACTTATCTTTTATTCCATTCAACGGGGTTTTCAACTTTATTTCACGAAGGGTGATTTATTTTTTTCGGATTTATTATTTTTTTTACGGTTGTTTTCATCTCAACTGCACACAGCCAGCCAACCTTAATTTTTGTTCTCCTGTCGTGATATCCATCCACTCCCGACAGATTCAGTTTCATCCTGTGGTTCTGTGAGCCACTTACCAACACAACACCAGCCACCAGCGAACAGCAAAGTCGCGCCCGCCTAGGTACCGACTGGACCAACCCTCTTTCACGACACTACGACCACGACATCTTTAGTCGAAGCCATTCACTTTCGGATAACAATTAGATATAGCAATACAATACACCACGATTACACAGTGGTTAATAAGCGCGACGAGGATTACGATTACGATTACCTACGCCGCTGCGCCCTATCTTCATACTAGGACATTTAGAAGACAGCCCTATCAGCACCACCGGTTAAGACGAGCGACGACCACCGACATCGCCACCACCACCAACGGAATTCCACTGCCTTACAAATTGAAATAAGTACCACGGCGACGGAATATCTATCCGCCGAAAAGGAGAAGACTTCTGTGAAATTCCGCGCCACCTGATCAAGACTCGATAAGACTACAGTTTCATCGACTCTGCGACCTCCGAACGCGACAAACTAGCGACCCGTCCGACGCCCCGCAAAACCACCTCGCTTATCACCGTCATCCGCAACCGAAATTAAACGTACGAACCGAATAACCACCCAACATGGATACTCCTCAGAAGGAGGATCCCTATGCCGCGCTTTCGGTTCCGAACGATGCTTCAGCAGCTACCATCAGAAGCGCTTACAAAAAACTTATGCTCCAATGTCATCCGGATAAAGTTCGTGATGAAGCGCAGAGAGCGGAGAAACAGGCTATGTTTGATCGGGTTCAACGAGCTTATGAGTTATTGAATGACAGTCGAAAGAGGAGGAAATATGATGAGGAGGTAGCGAAAGAAAAGGAAGCTGCGGCAAGGAAAGCGGAGAAGGAGAAGGAGAAGGCGGAGAGGAGGAGTAGTAAGAAGAGTACTCGGGAGTCGAGTACAAGGGAAAGGTCGAGCACGAGGGAGAGGTCCAAGACGAGGGAAACCAGAGAGAGGGAGAGAGATCGAGAACCACCAAGGGCGGAGAGAACTGAACATAGGGATCCTCCAAGAGAGTCTAGAAGGAAGACGGAGGAAGAGTTGAACGACCTAGAAGAGAAGTTCAAGAGAGAGTATCGCAGAACTAACACGTTCCCGCAAGCTAACGGTCATGCTCATCATGAGCATCGCGAAACTCACCGCCGGGATTCTCACGATCCCCGGGATTATAGGGAAACGAGAGAAAGGGAAACAAGAGAAAGAGAAGCAAGAGAAAGAGAAGCAAGAGAAAGAGAAGCAAGAGAAAGAGAAGCAAGGGAAAGAGAAGGAAGGGAAAGAGAAGCAAGGGAAGCCAGGGAAAGGGAATCTAGAGACCCGCCGAGTGAGAAGGCATTCCCCCGTCCTAGCAACACCGGCGCTCGCTATGCACAGCCTTCTACCTCACCCGTTGAAGAACCAGCAATCCCCCGACAGCCACAGAGTCGGAAGCCGAGTGCTTCCTACCCCTCTGCCCACGCTACAGCTCCTCCTAATGCTGCCTACCCTGCTGCTCACACTTCAGCGCACCACTCTGCTCATCATTCAGCAAGCCACAACTATCCGTCCGCAGGACCCATGCCCGGATCCATGCCCGGAGGCTTCCCCGGAAGCGTTCCCGGTAGCTTCCCTGGAAGCTATCCGACAAATGGATATGCGCAGGAACCTAGCAGCTACTCCAGCCGCCAACCGCCTCCGCATGCGACTCCAGAAGAGCGCGAAAGCTACATGTCCCAAATTGCCGAGGAAAACGCCCTGCTCGAAGCAGTTCGTCAGAAAACAAGGTTAGAAGAGGAAGCCAAAGCCCGAAAACACCGATCTAATTCTCATGGTTCCGATAGTAAAGCATCAAAAGAGGTCCCCAGTCCAGAAATACATAAATCTGGCACATCGGATGAGAAGAGACGAGAGCGAAAAGCAAAGCGAGATTCCGAGAGAAGGAGCGATGAACACTTATCTGCTAGCAACGCCACTGGAAGGCCTACGGATATTCCTAACGGAAGAAGGAGGGGAAGTTCTAATGTTTCTAAAGATGATTTCATGCCAGGAGGAACACCCGCCTATGGACCAGCTCCACCACCACACATGTTTACGGCTGCTTCGTTACCCACAGGACAGACTTATCCCACTCATGGCAGCCCTACCGGCGGATATCCAACCACCGCCAGACCACAACGGAGGCATAGTGTATCCAGCCCAAGTATGGAGAAAATGCAAGCACGAGGCATGCGATCTTCGCCGATCATTCCGGCAAAGACTTCAACACATCCATCACCTATGATGGGCCCACATACCGCCCCAATGTCAGTACCACCCGCTGTAGTACCTCCGGCTATGCAGCATCAGGACTCTGGGTATTCTAGCCCCTCTTCTCCAAACGATTCAACACCTCCCATGTCTTTCCCGAAGAAGCAGGTTCCCGTAGTTGCTTCTAATAACCCTAGCGGGTGAGCCTTTTTTCTCCACTTGACTTGTCCTATAACTATACCCACCAGCTCATACCTATCCATGAACTTCCACCACCATCGTACTTTTATGATGCACTTGCTGACATTGCCAAGATCTCCAAACCTATCCGGCTCCTACAAGACCTACACAATCTGCATCCCCGATAACGGCGATACAAGCCACAACTCAACCGCCACCGTCGAAATCCCCACCCATGCCCCCAATAACTCTACGCTCTGGTACGCACCTACGCCACAGGGCCTTAAACTCAACCACTTTTTGCCCGCCCCAGGAGAAGGTGCCCACGGAGCTCCTGGCTCTCCAACCGGAACTCCAGCCGCAACTCCCACCTCCAATTATAGCACTGCTTCTCAGTCTCAGCATTCGCAATACTCTCAATCCAGCCAATCGCAATCGGCTAAATCCAATTCTCCAAATAGCGCCCGGAGTGTACCAAGGAGATCAAATACAATCAACATGGGATCTCCACACCTGGGTCTCCCCGCCGGGGGGTTTGAGTTTTCAGGGTATCAAGGATTGGGAAAGAATGCGGTGAGTCCGGGGTTGAGTAGAGCCTCTACAAGTTATTCGTCCCATTCAGGACATTCTGCGCATTCAGGCAGTACCGTGAGACAGGGGTTCGTCCCCCCAATGCAGGGTGGTTTGAGGAGAGAGGAGACTTGGGGTTAAGAGTGTTATCGACCATGGATTCCAATGGATCTAGGTTACAGAGTGCGTTTTTTGCATAAGGGAAGATGGCTGGGTTGCATGATGGAGTTTTTCTTTTTGTCCTTTTTGCCTTTGCAAGCTTTGCGGTACGAGAATGAACGACATGAGATACTATAACTAGGAAGAAGAGATATACCAAGGTGGCTTGATGATTTATGACCATGATTATCATGAGGAATTTCTTGGCAACTTTCGTTTATATTTTTATCATATTT
This sequence comes from Pyronema omphalodes, assembly GCA_024516155.1. Classification (NCBI taxonomy): domain Eukaryota; kingdom Fungi; phylum Ascomycota; class Pezizomycetes; order Pezizales; family Pyronemataceae; genus Pyronema; species Pyronema omphalodes. Next base: position 109,215 of record JAJJXM010000069.1, read on the forward strand.
TATGGGTATTGCGTTTTGTGCGCTATGCTTTTATTTTTGGGGAAATATGTGGGTGTATTTTATAGCAAGCTTTTTGCAAGCAGATTGAATCGGATTATTTGGGGAGTTGGTGTGGAGAATTATGAGACGTCTCATTGTGAATCATGTTTATGAAGATTTTGGATTGATGGTAACTGGTTGACAGAGAGGTGTTTCTAGTTCGGATCCCCCCCTTCCCCAAATTGTGAGACATTATCCCATGAGGCATTCCTACGTTCCTTCCCTCATCCCGTCCTCCAAAGTTTCGTACCATTCCTGCATGCCTCGAGTTCCAAGAGTTTAATCGATCCCCCGATTTATGCTTACCTCTAAGGACCTCGGAAACCTCCCGCTTTCGTTTCGTTTCGTTTACCAACCCCCGGGCTCTATCTAATACAGTTTACTCAACCCATGACGAACGACATACATAGCAAAACTTAAATGCTAAGTCTATCTATGTATGTATGTACTAACTTACTCTAGTCTACAGGTTACATCCTACTAATCCTGTCAAGGCTTTGCCTTGCCTTATGGATTCATCAAAATTACTTAACTGAGGGGTATTTACCCCGCATTTACATTTACACTTATATATCTCATCTCTTGTGTACATACTTGGATCAGGGCTGTCTACGTATATAGTATGTATGTATGTATTGTTTTTGGATAATGTAGATAGGTAGGTAGGTGGGTAGGTAGGTAGGTAGGTAGGTAGGTAGGTAGGTAGGTAGGTAGGTAGGTAGGTAGGTAGGTAGCCAGGTAGGTAGGTAGGTATGTAGGTAAGGGGTGGGAAAAGAAAAATATATACATAAGCGCTTGCAAACGGATGGAAAAAGTGTAACATGGGGATATGGAAAACAAATATTATGGGATGATAAAAAATAATATGGAATATAAAATGATAAAAAAAAGAAAATTACGTGTTATGTAATGGTTATGGTTATGGTTATGGTTATGTAGTGCTTTGGGATGTATGGTAGTATGGTGGTGTGAACCTACGATTTTGGATCTGGAGATGGATATAGCGAGGATACAGGATTTTGGTGATGTAGAGGCATGGGTTAGTGGGGTGGGGTGGGGTGGGGTGGGGTTATTGATGTGGTTTGATAAGATGGAGAAGACGGCGAGGGTTGGATTGGATGATGAATTTCTTGGCAGGTATCATATCATATCTGTTGTTCTTCATATCTGTTGTTCTTGTGTTGTAATGCTTATATTGGTTGGCTAACTAGGCAAATATCAAATCCTCGGTAGTATAGTGGTTAGTATTTCCGCCTGTCATCGATAGTTCGCGGGAGACCGGGGTTCAATTCCCCGCCGAGGAGGATGTTTTTTTCTCCTGATGTTGTCTTCTTCTCTTTTTCTGTGCTGGTTTGCTTGTTTTTGTTGGTTTTTGTTTTTGTTGGTTTTTGTTTTTGTTTTTGTTGGTTTTTTAGACGGTGATATTGATTTTTGTTTCGGGGATGATAGTGGATATTGTATTATCCGAGACTTCTAGACTTCTTTTATATACGGAGGGTAAAATACTATACCATACAGCAGACAGCAGACAGCAGACAGCAGACAACAAACTCAGAGTATCAAGATTCGAGATTCAAGATTCGAGATTCAAGATTCAAGATTCAAGACAACGCCGAAATAATGATAACTAAGCCATCCATCCACAACTGTACGTATAAAAGTGGAAATGCATAATCCTATGTGGTTATTACTAGACGGCATTCTTGATTTTTTCTGGGATGGGGGAATATGGTGACTAGCAGAACTTGGTTACACCTGGGTTACACCTAGGTTATACCTGGGTTACACCTGGGTTACACCTGGGTTACATACCTTTCTACTCTAGATACTGAAGCCAGCTGCTTGGCTGGTGATTATGGATCATGATGATGATTAAGGATGATGATTAAGGATGAGGGGGAGTGGTGTAGGGAAGTGGGGAAAATTTATGGAGGATTGGGGGTCTTATCTTTGGTTTGCTTCGAGCTTTTTTTGTGCATATCAGCAGGATGACTAAGTATTGCTTAAAGAAAACAAAAAAACTGCTAAACAAAATGATCCCCGAACACGGCGTATTGACTATCATTGTATACCTTTGCCCTATATTTTTCATTGCATCCAATGAGTCAAAATGGTGTCTTCATAAACAACCCTTCGATAGTTCTTGTAGGCCCCCATGATGGTGGTTGTCGAGGACGAAACGAGGAGTAAACTCGAACCAATCCGGTGACTTTTCAACTTCGGGTTCGATTTCGACCCCTCCATGAGTGAAAAACGTCAACTCGAACGCGTTCCAGGAACAAAAACCGCTAAATCCCTTCTCTTCCTTAACATCCTTCTTCTCCCGCACCTTCACCTTCTTCATCATCAATAACGACTCACAAGAGTAAGCCTACCGAGGCAATGGAGACAATACTTACACCATAACAGAATTTGAGTATGTTTCTCTATCGAATAAAAACTATTACATATTATCAAGAAAAGCAAGCTAATTATTTCGCGAAGTATCTCTTCTATAGACGCGTTATCTGGCGTCAAGAGGAATATCAATACGACCATCAAAACCAATCTTGGTTAAGAAAGCCACCATGGCTCGCGACGACAGATCTACTGTGCCGATTAACTCTACTATCCAGAACACGATCAACAGTAATATCATAATGAAGCAGGATGGTGATACTTTGCCAAACCATCCTCCAAAAACCTTAACAGTAAGACACCCAACGATCTCCGAGTGACTCCCCATGTACATCCATACCCCAATATCATCACGATATCGCGGGCCATCATGTTCATTAGGGTTCCAAGATACTAACAGATCAGCAGTCACATCAAACAAAAGAGCATGCCGCCCCATGTAGCAGGCAGTTACACCATACAATACCACACACAACCTAACAGCTTCCTCCCATCCTCTCCAGATATCATCTTGTTCACGCAGCATTGAAGTCACTACGCTTTTCCTTACGCACTGACTTCCAATTCCTTTCATCTTCTTACGATACGTACACGAATCAAAATCTTCAATCCGTGTGTGCCAGAATGACGAATACCGTAAGTTTCCCCAGCCACCATTTCATCCCCCTCCCCCCCCCCCCCCCCATTCCTCTACTCCCCCTATCTGCGTTCCGAGAATGTACTGACTCGGTATGTGTCCAGCAGGATTCCCACGATTCTCGTTCCTCCAACGCACCCGGCGATGGACTTACAAGTCTCGGTGGCCCCAGTCTCCGCAGTGAGAACATCCAAGCGATCCAAGCTCCTCCTCCGATCATCGAGTCCTCTTCCAGCATCGACGAAGCCAGTGAAGCCAGCGATGCCAGCGATGCCAGCGCCAGAGATACTACCGACGCAGGTCATCCCATCACCCACCCCGACAAGTCACCCACAGCAGATGAGATCATCTCCATGAGCGCCTCCGAGATCGAGAAGCTTGTTATCAGCAAGCTTATCGAGCGTATTAAAGGCCGCCTTGCAATTGTTGCTGCGGAGACAGTTGAGGGGGATCAGATAGTTGAGAGGGATCAGAACTCCAACCCCAACCCCCACCACCACCAGCAGCAGCAGCAGGATGTTTATCGCTGTGGTGCTGACGACTGTGTTTGCATCAAGGAGGGAGTGCAGGGTGATCAGGCGGTTCTGTCGGAGTCCTCTGGGTCCTCTGGGCTGGTTGATGCTGCTGGAGCTGGAGTCAACGAGCGGAATGAGGATGGGGATGGGGAAGAGGGAACTGGCTGTGATGATGATGCCATCGAATCTGAATCTGGCGACGATGATATTTTGTGGGATTGGAGTGGAGGAATCTGGATCTAGAGGCTGGGAGCGTGCTGGCTTGGATATCTGGGTATTTGGGTATCTGGGTGTTTGGGTGATTTACTTTGATGCATTGGGCCTGGCGTTTGGGTTGTCTGTTGTTACAACTTATAGCTTACATCTTTATCCCCTCTTGTTTTTATCCCCGGATGTTTTATTCGCGTCTGTTATATCCCCTTTCTGTTATGAATATCTTGCATTTATGTCATGTTGATGGGAGTTCTGTATTTTCTTGCTTCCCCTTCTCTGCATAACGAGGTAATCTATATGATGCATTTTCCAACTCTCTTCGTATATATGCCAATAGTACTGACTCGATATACTGGTTGTCATGTCAATACTTACTGATCTCTTGGGAATCAGATAAATCAATGATGTTAGCATTTAGTGATTTCCTCACTCTCTACGTACGTCAACAGTACTGATTTGATATATTGGTTGTCATTTTAATACCGAAATCATGTCTGAAATAACAGATGATAAAATAATGTCCGTGTCTCACAGCCGCTTGTGACCTATCAACAAACAATTAGTCAACAAGTATTGATCCTCCATGATACCTTCAAAATTATCATCCGGCGTATTCTCTAACCCTGTGAACTCGAAAACCTCCCAAATCTCATGACCACTCTACGCATGACAATTCAAATTCATCCATACTATCCAACCGTAACCATTCTCAAAGTCGATATCAATTCCATTTTCCTACATCACAACATTTATGTATTTTATATACAAACACCCCAGACTCTTAGTATTAGTATAGCCACAAAAACCTACCAGATTTCTAAGAAAATGAAAACGAAAACCGAATCAATATCAAAAGGTTGTAAAGATTATATTATTTCTCTATTTCACATGGTTGGATTGTCGTATCCTGGAGACCCCGCCACAGTTCCCGCCAGCTGGTTATTTATGAGAGAAATCATTGAGGGAGTCAGATTGATTTCCGGAGTATGGATATTTGGAGTTGGAGTATAGAGTGGATATCTGCGATTTGCATTGCATTATACAACTATACATTGCAGCACTATAGATATATACTAAAGCAAATCAAAGCAAAGCAAACTAAAGTGAAGTTGAAACCCCAGTCCTCACATCAATATAATCGAAATCCCAAAAAACATACTCCATCCAGCACCATCAAATCACATCCATACAACACCATCCAGTAAAAATAATGCCACCGCAGTATAAAACAAAAAAAGACTCCTCGGCGGGGAATTGAACCCCGGTCTCCCGCGAACTATCAGTAATGACAGGCGGAAATACTAACCACTATACTACCGAGGATAGGTGTTTTCCTTATACAGTAACCAATATAATGCGTAATATTTAGGCAAATATATAATACCTACTACATAAACGTAATGCAAGCGATCAAAACTCAGTCAATCCCATTTTAGGAATCAGTATGTTTATTTCGATTTTCCTATTCGAAACAATAGAAGTCTTTACGGAACTAAACAAAAAAAAAACACAACACAATGGTATCATAGTTCCAGCAATTAACCTAGCAGCAACCCGTATCAAAAAACAAAAATCACACATGCATATCCATATCCATATCCATAACCCCCACCACCTCCCTCATCACCTCCTTCCTCCCCATATTCATCTCCCCATCTCTCTATCTCTCCATCCCCTTAAATCCGCACCTCCCTCCAGCCCTCCACAAGTCCATCAGCAAGTTTACTAACCACACTCCACCTCGGCATAAACCGTTCCACCTCCCACAGCGCCGGTATCTCTTCCCTAGCATTATTCGCATCTGACCAAATACACGTCGCCCTAACCCTATCCACCCCACTATCCTCCCATTCCACATCCACCTCCCATCCCTTCTCCCACTCTCTACTCCAAAGCCTAATCTCCTTCGTCCCCTGCGGTCCTATCGGCTCCCCGAGATTCTGAACCCCCGGTCGGTTGATTACGATCCTGGAGACCGGTGATGGGAAGTTCAATTTACAAGCGCGGGTGTTCAGGCCGCGGATATAAATCCTTGCCGAGGTGGCGGAGAGTTTGGTGGTGTTTGTTTCCAGCCAGGAGGACATGGGGGTGTTGCCGGCGACTTTCGGGGGGATGCCGGGCCAGGATATACGTTTCAGCCCCACGCGGGAGGGGTCGGAGGTGATGTTTAATGGTGCACCTTGGGATGAGGGGAGGGAGGAAACGATGGAGTCTACGTAGGCGGGATGGGCGACTAGGTAGGCGGAGTTGATGCCGGTGTCGAGGTTCACGCTTTGTTGGAAGTAGACTTTGAGTCTGCTGGAGTCTGTGAAGGGGAATGCGGAGAGGTTGTAGGTGGTTGTGGCGATGCAGATGATGAATAGGAGGAGGGTGATTTGATAGCTGATGCGGTGGTAGAAGGGGGAGCCTGGGAGGAGGGTTAGGATGGACATGATGGCCATTATTAGGTAGATTGTGAGGGTTGAGGAGCCGTCTGCACCGGTTTGGTTGGTGGCGGTGGAGAGGAGGAGTCCGATTGAGGTGGTGAAGATTAACGGGACGGGAACGGAGAAGAGGAACTGGGGAATCCAGATCCAGGTTGGGAGCCAGGCGCTCCAGGCTTGCTCGCGGCCAAATACTCCGTGGATGTGAAGATCGCTTTCGGCAAGGGAGTGAAATGAGTGAGCGTCTGTGTCGCGACGAGCGAAACCACCAAAGGTTGTGGGACGCCGCTCACCGCGGAATAGGTGGGTTCGCTCATTGGCTTCAGGTTCGGAGTCTTCGTCGTCGGAAACTGGTCCGCTGGGAGAAATCTGGGAATGACCTTCGGAGTGGATGGGTTCGTAACCAACAAGTGGGCTAGTCTTTCGGGGGAGTCCAAAGAGTTCAAGTAAACTTAACCAAGCAGCGAGGAAAACTCCGGTGTAGGATACCAGAACAAAGTAGCCGGATGCAAGATGGGATTGATCAATTGATACGGCAACTGCGATGAGGACTACCCACCATAAAGCCCACTGCTCAATAAATGCATATCCACGACCGAGAGCTGTAGGACGGACAGTATCTGCATCTGCACCCCGCAAGACAAACCAGGCAAAGCACCACCAGAGGGAAAGGAACATGGCCCACACAGAGAATTGGCTGGAGTAGGCGATCATGGGATTTATTTTGTCAACTAGGTATGCCATGCCAACGACGGCAGCGCTGGCTACGACAAAAGCCACAGGAAATCGGAAAAGACCACGCCATCCACGGGTGGTGCGGGGGAGGTGGGACTCATCCGGAGGTTGAGGAATAAGGGGAGTGTTGCTGAGGTAGTAGAATTTTCCGCTGATGTGTAGAAAGTAGACGGTTGTTGCCATCATGATCACCGGGACGATGATAAGAGTGATGGTCAGTGCAAATAAGGTGTGCAGCCGCAAGAGACCAAAAGCACGGCCGAATAGATCGAACCATACTCCGTCGTGGCCAACTCCAGCCGGTGGGCCTTCTTCGTGATCAAACTCTCTGCCAGTATCTCTAGTAGCAGCCTCAAGAATCTCAAGTGAAGATCCAAGCATATGCCATAGAGATCTGCGGGTGGTATGCTTAACATCATCATCAACAGTGTGGTACCTACTGCGAGGCTCCCAGAATGCAACGTCCAATCCTCTCATCCCAAGATTCTCAGTAAAAACTTTGTAGTCGGTCTGACTTTTGACCAATCCAGATTTGAAGCCATCACCACTGACAACAGTACCGAATGGTCGCTTGGAGGCTTTGTACCACTTGGTAACTTCAGCGTCGGTAGATCGGAATAATGTAGCACGACCGCCAGCGCCGGCGCCTTCAAGGTTGAGGAATGAGTGAGCAAGCTTGCCCATTGGGTGGACTGCAAATGCGCGGGCTCCGTTCTATCAAATCAGCTTTTGTACTACGGACAAACAAGCTCGCACTTGAAAGGCGACAATGCCAACATACCAAGAAGTCCTCCTCGCCGTTGTTCAAGAGCGCCAAGATACCTCTCTGGACCCTGTGTTCGCCCGCGCGCGAGGGATTCGTGAACGCCTTCACAAGTTGAAGCACAGTAACAACAGCCATACCATCATCTGTCGCTCCATATCCTGTAGATACACTATCATAATGTGCGTTCACGAGTACCGGGCTCAGAGTCGTATCAGTTCCCCTGACAAGGACCATAATGTTTGTTCCCTCAAAATAAACCGTCAAACCATTCGCGTTTCCTCCCTCGAATAGCACATTACTGGAATTGTCATCCACAATTTCAATCTCTCCATCGTAGCCATTAACCTGGTTCTCCTTGACAATATCGGTGATGCGCTTCAAGAGAAAGTCGCGAACATTGTCGTTACTATGCGCGTTGTAGGGATGGAATTCTCCAGTAATTTGGCGGAGATCTTGCCATGCGTCGGTAAGATTTACTCCCCAACGATTCAACTCAAACTGCGGCGCGACTTTCGGTGGAACGAGGTGAACCCAGAGAAGACCGGTAAGCAAGCTGATGTATGTTGCGACAGCTAGTAGCGTCACTGGTAAGGGGCGGAACGATATCGCTTCGAGGAACGTCATCGTTTATGCTGGCATTTCCGGCTGGCCAAAGAAATGCGACGCGGCGCTGTTGTTTGTTTTTGTTTGTATGGTGCGTTTCGGCGGCGAATGTCTGTGAGGAGTTGTGGTTGGGAGCTTGAAAGGGTTCTGGTTGGATCGGAGCTATCCGGTAAGATGGCTTTGATCGGACGCTAGCAGTACATAGCAGGTGTTTCACAAGGTGACGTAATAAGGTACGACCTCTAAACGGCGAACGGCGATTTTGACGTGCATCGATCGACTTAGTGATATTGTAAGTCTCACTTGTAACATGAATTGAGGGTTGATATAAAGGTGTAGGGAGTATAAAGGTTAAAAGGGTGAAGGAAATCATCAATAATGGGGCTGGAAGCAGTTGATAACGAAAGTTTTAGGGCTGCTGAAGATGAGACATTACCCCAGAACATCATGCCAAGCTGTTCGAGGCTTTCGACTTCATTATTCACCGTTGCGGACCATTGTGGTACATATCGAGCCATAGTTCGCCAACAGCCTTTCAAAGCAGAATTCAGAGGTCATAATGTAATCCAACAAATAAAAGAAAGTTACCGTAGCATAATAGAGATACATGAGGCATGGTTCGCCTGCAAGTATATATCCAGCTTGGAAACATAGTAAACAAAGCAACAATATTTCCCATCAATAAATTCTTAGCTAATCACTATAATATCTCAGAACTACCAAACAAAGTGTTTTCAAAAACGCTGCGGCATCATTGCGTATTGCAATTCGTTCCACTATACCATATTAATAAAGCATCAACGATTGTACCTACTACTTCAATTCCACGATTTTCATCATGGCGAGTAATCCCAGCGCTTCTTTCCAGGACTCCTACAGCAGCCATCACCTTCGATAGATCACAGGGCATTGTTTCCTCCGGCAACAAAATACTCAATTCCACACACATCGACCCATTCTTTCAATTCGCAATCTCTACGAACTCGAAATCCCATGGATGCTACATTTCACTGTGGGAAATGTATCGTCGAATGCTCCCGATATATGGACATCGGGGTATCTTCATATCTTCATATCTTCCGTATCCTTTAACTATTCTATTTAATACTACTTCATCACCACCACATCACCACATGACCACATCACTACTTCTAGTCACATACTAACACCCGCATACCGTAAATTTCCCTCTCAGTCATCCCCCTCACCTGACCCTTTAACTCCGCATCACGCCATTCTCCCCTCCCCTTCCCAACAACCCCCCCGAAGCACCCCAACCCTTTCTCCCTACTGAAATGCATTCCCCAATACCCACCCTCATGATATAGGAAGAACTCCCCAGAAGATCCAGCATCTCTTCACACTAAAATCATATTCCCGAAAGACCTCCATTCCTCAGATGGCAGAGAGTATGACAAATCGTGAATGCCGGTAGTCTGGTGATGACTTTAGTAAAAATAGTATACCATTTGTTACTTTACATTCACAAATTATATAACACCCCTGCAGACATCAACAAGCTCGGATGGTCTAGTGGTATGATTCTCGCTTAGGGTTGACTCTAAGTACCTGTTCAGGTTTGCGAGAGGTCCCAGGTTCAAATCCTGGTTCGAGCCGTTCTTTTTGTTTTTATTTTCTGAGTGTTGGGTCAGTGATTTTCTTTTCTGATCGCGGATGGTGAAGGTGTGGGTGTGGGTGAGAGGTAGGTTCATCTGGGCTGAGATATGTTTCCTTCCCTTCCTCCGTCCATGATGGAAGAGATTGTTGTTTTCTTTCATAATCCTGAACAGAAGCTCTATTTTGAGTTTTGATGGTTATGTTTATATATGGAAGCTACTGAACTGCTGGACGAGTAGAGGCCATATATTATATATCCATAGTTGGTTTTGTATAAAAGAGTTGAAGGTTTTGCGTATGGGGTATGGAGTATTACAGTTAAGATAGATCATAGAGGTTCATTGGTTACCGGTATATATAGCAAAAAAAGCATTCATTGATAAGCAGCAAACGACAGGAATCAGGACTACAACCCGCTATCCAGAAAATATTATAAAACAAGTTACAACCATAATGGATAATAAAGTCCTTGAAAGTTGAGTTAGGCTTGGAAGGGGATTATTTGTATGAGAAATATTTCTGGGAAGTTGGAACCTGTAGAAACTGTGGTTTGCGGACACTGGATATACATAATGAGGTTTCATGGTAGTTTGCATGTGTTGATTATCAGGATTATCGTTATCATAGTTTTAAACATCTCATATTTCATCTATAGGCTGTTGACACATTTTTGTTGAAGTTCTATAGTTTATAGTTAATTAGATGTCTACGCATAACCACAAAACCACATGGCCCCAAGCATTTCTATTCGCTTCTTATGTTCCCATATGTTCATCGGTTCTCTTTTACGCAGTGTATAGTTGTCTATATATGGAAGGCGTGAGGTAGAGTTTTGGCCGAATGGATGAATCGATGAATGGGGGCAAGTAGACAGATGACTGTGAGAGGGTGGGGATAGGAATGGAGAGTAGCAGTGAGAGACTGCATGGGTTAGCTTGTATGATATGTGTTGGATGATATTGGAGGTGGTGGGTATGTTTTGTATATCATTCTAACTGAGCATGATTATGAACTCGGTTTTCTCAACCACGACCCGCAACTCGACGGCTGATGACACAACAACAGCCCGGGGTAATGTATCTACTGTCCATCAGTAAATCCCAGCATCGAATACTCCCGAATATGTAAATCTGAATATGTAAACCCAAATATGTAACCCCTCTATTCAATGATCCTCCTCTCCTTTTCCAACCTGCATCCAAAAACATATCTGCACTACAATTCCATATCATATCAGTGACCGGTGATATGATGTCTATCTACTGTATCTATTAGTATCCATTGGTATCTGTTGGTATATATCCATCGAACATCATTAAACATAAAATGCAGCTGCGATGACACAATGAATAATGCTATCTGTTTTAATACGAAGCAGGTAAGATTTGTGGTTGATTAAGGTGATGTTATATGTAAGGCGCTGTGAATGTTTTCAAGATGGCGATGAAGATTGAAAAGATAGCTTTATGCAGAGGGTACGGTTGTGGTGTGTTGTATATTGTAGCGAGAGTTCTCATGATGGGGTTTGAACTGCGGGTTTTAAGGAGCTTACTGGGGAGAACTATGTATTCTGATAAAAGGGGAAAAGGTGAGGAAGCATCCACGTTCAAATGCACACGAACTTATTCCGGCTAGAGATAAGAAAAGAATGATCAAAAAGAAACTCCTCGGCGGGGAATTGAACCCCGGTCTCCCGCGAACTATCAGTAGTGACAGGCGGAAATACTAACCACTATACTACCGAGGATTGATGTTAGTGTAAATGTGTAGTCAATGTGGACCAAATTTTGACAGTCCTCAATGCAAGTGAAATACTAATCTTGAAAGTTGGCGAACGTTGGTAAAAGTCCTAGGGCTCGGTAGTTGACCTTGTGGGGAAAATATGCCGTTTCTTTGCATGGATCTGAATCAATAATCGGCGGCCGATCGCCGTGTACCAATGAAATTCTAATTCCAATTAAACGTCCCTTCACATTCTGTGCCTCATATATTCATGCCGTATCCATCTCCGTCTCAGGTATCCCATTCAGCACTTCTTCGTTACAAGAAGAAATCGACGTCCCTGTTGGTATTTAAACACAGACAGGACACCCTCATTACTTGCCTTCCAGGAGTCCCTCCCCCAAGCGTGTCGTCGTGATCCACGAAGCCCATTCCTGGCTAGGCAATGGAGCTGATGATACTGAAATGATATCCTATACCATTCTGTATCCGGATTTCGTTTGAAAGGTATATAGAAAAATGTAGATTGACCGTGAAATCCTAAACTTGAAGTAGGATATTGAAAGCGGTCATAGGTGTAGGATGACCAGCAGGTGGCATGTTGGAGAAAGTGGAGTAGATGAATTGCATTCCAAGCTTCGAAGTGTTCGGTCCATTCAGCTGCAGTGGGATTAAGGCCGATGTGGTGAACTAGAACAAGGAAATGTTCTAATGGGTGATGCTGCTTCAGGAAGACTGCATGGAAGCCTCAAGGATCTTGCGATAACGTAAGTCAACGGAAGATGTGATCGAGGAGTAGTATAGATAGATCATGCCTGGTATACGTTCTACGTAAAAGCCCTACATTATGGTACTAAAATTCTGTATGGGTGTAGTATAGGTAGATGGGTGGGATGTTGAAGCAAGAGGAGTAGATGTAGTGCATCAGATGTGTTCGGCCTATGCAGCCGCAGCGAGAACAAGGCCGAAGTAGTGAATTAGAACAATGCGAGGTTCCGATAATTGATTGCGCCTCGGAAAAGCCATATTGGAACATCAAGGATCTCTTTACGACGGAAGTCAACGGAAGATATGATTGAGGAGTAGTGTAGATAGACTATGTCGGTAACTGTTGATGTATTGAAAAGCTGATAGAGACAGTTAGGTTCCTCGTGCAATGAACCGGCGTTTGCTGATAAGCGACATTGACTTGCTTTGACGGTTGACGTTGACAGCATCACCAATTATCACTGCGTTCCATCACCATCATCATCACATACCAACCACTACACAGTACATCCTGCATCACACCTTCCATGATCATGGATATGCGCTCGGACGGTATGTCGGCGATACCTTGACCGGATTGGTAACATTGAGAAGACGTAGTAGATGCAGTACATTCGATGTGTTCGGTCTACTCAGTTTCCGATAGAATCAAGGCCGGATTAGTGAGCTAGAATAAGCAAAGATCTTATTGGTTGATGTTGCGTCGGGAAGACTGTATGAAAACCTCGGGCGTGTCTTGGTGGCGGACGTCGAAGAAAGATGTGATTGAGGGGCAGTGTAGATGGATCATGTCTGTTCTAGAAGTCGTATGCTATGGAGGAAAGGGATAACTAAAATCGTGCTTGAAAACTGCCGACTTATTGTGAAATTAATAGAAATAGTTAGGTCGCTCGTGCAATGAACCCGAGTTTGCTAAAATCTGACACTGCGATTGATGTTGACAGCATCACCAGTTATCACTGTGTTTCCAGAACAAACACCATCAGCAGCCTGCTTGGAGGAATACTCTTTCGCATCGTCACATACCAGCCACCGAAAATCATACACCCTGAATCACACCTTCCAAAGCTATGGCTATACCCCCCGATGGTGTAACGACGACAAGTTGACCGACTTGGTGGCACGTTGAGAAAGCGGAGTAGATGCACTACGTTCGAAGTTTTCGCTTCATTGCGTTGCATTGGGATTAAGGCCAAGGTAGTGAACTAGAATAAGCAAATTTTTTAATGGTTGGTGTCATCCCCGATAGGCGGTATAGGATCCTCAAGGATCTCGTCATGCCAGAAGTCCCTCAGGTATCTCTCGGTCCAAGAAGTCAACGGAAGATGTGGTCGAGAGGCGGTGTAGATAAATTATGTCTGGTGTATACGTTCTATGTAAAAGCCATATGTACGTCATGGAGGAAATAGGTAACTAAGATAGTGGCGGTAACTAAGATGATGGCGGTAACTAAGATGGAGGCGGTAACTGAGATAGCGGTGGTAACTAAGATAGGGTTGGCAACTGTTGAATTATTGAAAAGCTGACAGGGAGATGTAGGTCGCTCGTTCAGTAAACCGGAGTTAGCCAAAAAGCGATGCTTCGATGGGTGTTGACAGAATCACCATTTATCACCGTATTTCCAGAACAATAACCATCAATAGTCTTTCTCTTTCGCATCATCACCACATACCAGCCACTAAATATAGCACATCCTGCATAACACCTTCCATAACTATGACTGTGCTCCTGGACGGCGTAAAGGCGATACGTTAATAGGCTTGACGGTTGGGGCGTGTCGTACAGTGACTGCTTAACGTTTTGGATTGTTTGTTCGTGCGCGAATCGGGTGAAACAGGTAAGTGTTGACGTTAGAGTGATGAGTTCGAACGAACCCACAAACGAAATCCGGGACAAAACGAGCAGAGGTTCCCCGCGGTCAACAGCATACCCTGGGCTGTTTGTGGTTTTATAGCTCCGCTCTTTGGGCTGATTAAAGGCTTGGAACTGCCGGTGCGCCTGACCAGCTTATTTTCGGTTCCGATAAGACGGTCAGATTTGGAACACCGTCTTACATGTTCACATCTGTTTCGTATTAGAGACGGAGCAGACTCCGTCACCTTTCATCCGTAGCCTTATATGTGCGTGTTTGCAATGTGCGCCAATATTCGCATTGCCTCAATTTCAAAGGCTTCCGGAATTTTTCCAGAAAAAATCAATATTTTATGCTGTCATACTGGTACCTGAGCATGTGCATGGGCGGTCTGTTACATATCGACGGCGGAAGAATTGAACACGTCGTCAAACTTTATGCTAACGGCCCATCAGAACTTCAAGGGAAAAAACTGTGTTCTTTCCAAAGAAGAATTCATCCCACAGCACACTACGAAACGTCATTGCTTGACATTATTTGCCGCTGATTTACCTCGAATGGTCTGAGCATCATCATTCATATGGTGTGCTTCAGCTCTCATTAGTGTGACGGTTCGCTTTCTGCCTTAAAAACGCTAGGTAAAATTAACCCGTTCAGCCCTATAGGCAGATTCCAGGGTTTAAATAGAGTTATCTTCTTGGCATATCTTTCATCCGAGATCTGGCATTTTTTATTTTATTTTCCCGGGTCGCATCCAAGCACGTCTTCCCCGCCCTTTTCCAAGCGGCGATGGTTTCGCTTGGTGGCTTTCTAGCGCAGAGCGGAAGGATTGGGGGCTAATGCATTCCTACGCTAACGACGTATACATGCATGTAGACTAAGGGGGTTGACAAAAGCTTAGAATTTAACCACAAGATGTCTATATCGAATTAGGCCACTCTTAATTAAATTCACGGTGGTAGACAGAGTTACCCTCCATGAGCCATACTTCACTAGATGTAAAAAGAATATCAGTGCCTGCTTTTTGTATTAACGGCCCGTTCTAAAGCCGTTTATACGTCATATAATCGGAAAACTCAAATTGAAGGAATATCAGTAAAAGAAAACCACTTTTCCCTAGCAATTCCGCAATGCCTAGTATGGCTCCAAAGCCGGGGCCTAAGGTCATATGCAGACTAAAGAGTAAGCAGTTAGCTCTTGACACCCAAACCCCCACCGCTCTCACACAGCCCACTAGATTGTACCTGAGGCGAAGGAATGAGTCTCGTAACCCATTTAAAAAACACTTTTCTGCTACAAAGATCTAGAAACAAGGCTTCGAAGTTGTCTTGTCTTCAAAAAGGGCCTGTCTGCCCTCAGAATCCACGACAACGACGATATAAAGCCCCACCCCCCCCCCCCATCTCCAATCTAATTGTTCATATACATCCTATTTCACTACCTCAATATTCTTGCCCATACAAAGAACTGCTTCTGCACATATATTCTTTTCACAAACCAGGCGAGGCAGAACGCACGGTGCTATTATTTTCCTCGGCGTACACCCATTGATTGTAGGTACCATAGCATCACCTTTATTAGTACGTATATAAAGAAAAAAAACATTGAACTTTCCCCTAAGGTTATCATTTCGGCACAAAACTGTGCTAAAATGCAGTATCCTCACAACAACTCGGAATATTATACACCACTCGGATCAAGTTCTGCTAGCAGAAATAATCGTGGTACTGCATACACAACCCACGGTTACGACCATTCGAACATCGATATTCCACAAATACGGTACGACAACACTCACGCAAGGACTACTCCCATGATAGTTGCTACCAACTATACCGTACCGCCACATCAAATTAGCCAGCATGCTCGGCGCAATGATGTTACCACGGTAACTGAGAACCCGGCAGCAACCCAGATGCGCAATATGCAAGCCAGAGGCCCTCAACATATATCCGAGCAGCCATGGGTTAATATGTTGAATATGACCTACCCCGCGCCGTCGACAAGTTACCACCTCGCGGATATACGGTCAAAAATGCATGAAGGTCAGGGTGATAGATTGGGATACAGCCACCTTCCGATATCACCAACTGAGGTGGAGAATATGAACAATGCATTTGGTGCAGGGATGCAGATTGGAGATAATCGCCCACCGTGAGAATCCTTCTATTGAAAGTAATAGATGCATTTTTTAACATTTTTCTAGAGAGGTCTTTCGAGAATACTACCAGCCTAATCACCAGGGACAGATGGAACCCCACACCACGTACGCCGGAAATTCACCGCATCTGGCAGTGCAATCTCCAATTCTCCAGGCCGAAAACTTTCTGAGACCTAGCACCGGGGATTTGTCGTCGCAACGTACGTCCAATGAGTACTTACCGCCCTCTCCAAGATTGGAACGAAGATGGAGTATCTCAAAACCGAAGATGTTAAAAAAGATGTGTACTTTCTGTCACAAGGCATTTGCAAATTTGGCACGACATATGTCAGAACTGCATACCGAAAGTCCAAAGTATTTGTGCTCGACACCAAACTGCAAGCGAAGTATCAACGGATTTACGCGAAAAAATAACCTGGATGTTCACATGAGAAACGGATCCCATACGATGATTACAGAATGACACTATGTGGCAGCCTGTAGACCTGGGAAACGGGTTTGCGGGGTGTTAATGAAAGTTTTGATGTTTGAATTATTTTGTTACGATGCGTATGCGATGAGCGGGATGTTTTTCTTTTATTTTATTTTCTTTATCTATATTACTGGAGATGTGGTCAGTTTTTTATTACAGAACGATGATGGATAACGACACCTACGAAGATTCATGTTTGGCGCGGTGTGAAGGCACTTCATGGTCAGGCTGAGAATCAGGGTTTGCTATTTGAAGGAATATGGGAGGAAGTTTGTATCTTACAATGCAATTAATCCTGCGCACTGCGCATTATTTGTTATTTCCATCGTGCATTACTTCTGTTGACCAGATAACTCATGAGTTCGAGCGTCAACGACATATATATAATAACCTTTTATCTCCGCCAAACTCCATTATATCTCACAACCGCGTTGTCCGGCAGGGCGAAAAGAACAAAGCATGGTATGTTACAAGGAATAATATAGCCTCAAGAAGATATACTACCCGTTTGCCATCATTTACGGGGCTGGATAAGCATTTCTGAATTCTTCGTGGCAGTACATACGCTGCGCACTTGAACGCACATCGCACTTAGGCTAAACCCGCAGCCACCGGGAGGTTGTGCTGAAGGCATCGATAAAATATGTAAGTCTTGCGAGCACGGTACTGACTGGCCATTCCACAATATTTTATTGTGAATAAATTTTATAAACCGACGAACTGAAGTCCATGATTTCGTTATGAAGAGGAAGCAGTCGGTAAAAACACTCATATAGTTGTCAGGCTCCACAACTAATTTTTTAAGCGCCCAATTCAGCTGAGAAAAAATTCAACAAGAGCCTTACTGATGCACAAAATCCCGTGGTAGAACACACAGGAGCTGAAAAAGCCCGATGTCATAGATCGAAATGGGGCTATGCGCAGAGTGGCGGCACCCAGGCTGACCATCAGGCATGGTGCGCTAGCGTGCTTCACTAGGCAGCAGCTATGGATATGTTTGAAATCCCTTGGTCCTCGACGCCAGGAAATACTCATCCGTTAAAGATCATAAACGACTTAAAAAAATACGAATCTTCCATGAAAACACCAAAGACAAATTTTCAGCAATTCCAGAGAACCCTTTCCCGCCAAAGATACAGATGGAACTGCAGTATATCTCTTCAGGTCGGTTTACCTTCATTCCCCTACGCCCCACGAATATTTCGTAACCTCCCACAGTTATTCAACACCAACACGGGTTTATTCGACCACCACTCATGCAAATCGACCTAAGGTCTTTCTACACCGAGGTATATCAATATTTAGCTAATAGAAGAGTACAGATCTCGGAAATATGGCTGCACTTTCATAGCAAGCGACCTTCGATTCAAGCCATGAATTATAATTATCTCCCACAAGTATTGTTGCGGTTGCAGATGATATCCTTGGATACTCTGCGCTATACACCAGACATCACATTTTGAGTATTGAAAATTTTATGTTCTGGATTGGACTGCTGTGATAAGTATAGTTAATGTCCTAAAAGACTGAAATCCCAGTGAACGCTCTTGCATATCTCAAATCACTGTTAGCTTCAGGGTATATTTACAAAGGTAAAAAGATGTCTGAATACATACTGAAATACATATGGCATCATATGACCTTACCTATCGTTGTCGTGAAGTATTTGTCCATGCGAATGGCGAATGCGGTTGAATTATCTTAATTTAGAAAGGTGTTTTATTTCCTGAAATATTTTTTCCTTGCCAGTTACAAAGTGACTTATGGCCTTGCATGTCCCTGAGGCCTGCACAAAGATTAACAAAGAACCTCGAGACTAACCAGGGACCTTATTCATTAGATAATTGGCACATTCAACTTTTACCTACTTGCACATCTAACGTCAGGAACCTTACTGGAGAATGTTTGCTCCCTTGGTTTGGGTGCATACTTATGTTTGCGACAATGATTCATCATACCTAGATGTGCGCCATATGCGCTGGTTCACCTGGATAGTGCTATGGTCTGATAAAATGTGCAGATGCAGGGTTATGACCTCATGTATTTACGGGTTGTATTGACTTCTCGGCATGGTAACATTCATGGCAAGCCCCATTTCCCTACGAAAAGCCCTTCGGAGCACCCAAAGAATATGACAACGCCGATGGAAGACATGTACATTGCACATTGCACATTGCGCTAAAAGACACAGCCCCTATACCTACTTCCGTGTTAAAGATGTAAATGGACCACCCAGATGGCTGAAGTTGCAACTCTACACATCGCACTGAGCTCATAAGGACCGCGTTACGTCACACATTGTCACTCGCCTGAGGTACGGTCCTTGTGCCTTTATAGGCCACTGCTGAGGTACGTTTTTTATGAAGCCCTGCGAAATCCAAAACATCAAAGAAGCAGACATCACTTGCGAGAACTGAAGAAAGCTCAGTACGGTGCTCGGAAAAAAACAAAAAAAAAACAGCAGGCTTCCCAAAGTTCCGAAAATACACTTAACTAAAAAGTGACTCCCACTTCGACAGTTGACTACGCCATCTTTGCCTAATTTGCCTTCCACTATGCCTTGGAGGGGAAGTCAAGTGCCATACAACTCTCTACATACAGCTTCCCGTAAGTCAAGATGGTCTTTCATAGTATACTGCAAAACTTGGAGTTTTGGTACTGATATGCTATATTCTGTTCATTAAGAGGAAGAGCGAGATAGACGCGTGTGTGATAAATTTTACGCCCTTAACGCATCATACAACATCGCCTCAAACTCCTCTTCCGATATGAACGGCGCGGACGGCTATCTTTACACAGAGGGAATGGCCCAGGGATCCATACCACCAATGCCTCCACTGTCACAACAATACTCTCAGCCCCACCAATATCATTATAATAAACCATCACCTCATCCTCGCCTAGTACCAAGAGAATCAAATCCGGAAAATAGGCCTCGCATTGCCAACAACGTACTAGGAAAGACTGAGCACTCTTCCCGTGGAAGCCGTTTCAATCCACAATTAGCAGAGGAACATGGACATACACCCGTTAATACTCACCAGAACCCAAATCCTCGTTTCCAGCATGTTCCGCCCCTCGATATACCACAATTTAGCCAGGGTCCACAGTATGCTGAGCCAATGGTCAATGGTTTTTCAGGCTTGCCAAATACGAAACCATATTATGGAAACGGGACGGGTTTAGAAGGGAATGCCGGGTTTGATGACCGCATATATTCCGGGCCTTTGGCTGGTGCATCTGGCTCAGGGATGCAGTTCCCCGACTTCCACTATCCTCCGTACGATCCCTTTCTCCAAAGATATTTTCAGGTAAAACTAACTCTTTTACAGAATTAGGGAGCTTCTCTGTGACGAAGAGAGTCCACATCTTCCCACACCGGCGGTTCAACAAAGTAGCCAGCCAAACAAAAAGCGGTGCATAACCTGCGAAGGAGACTTCGCAAACCTTGGAAGGCACAAGCGAGAAGTTCACAGGCAGGGAAATGTTGAAATGTATTACTGTCCTGCCGAAGATTGTGAAAGGAATAAGAGAGGGTTCCCTCGCAAAGAAAACTTCAAGTCGCATATGCGGACGTGCAAGAAACATCGCTGAAAGTCGATGTCCTTTTGAAACTACCTCTCAAATCCTTACTGTAAACCTGAATCCAACAGGAGAATTACGGGACGAGGATTCGAAAGTTTGGTTTTTACAGCTCTATATCCATTTCTCATGTTTTTTCTATTTTCAGAAGGCTTGGTAGCCAAAAGTGCAGGGATGGGGGGATTCGTAGGCTAGAAGTAACTATAGGCATAAATTCTAGACAGAAATCTCGCTGTGATGATATTGGATGGGGAAGTGCAGAAGTGCATCTTGGAGAAGTTGTATGGTTTTTTTTTTGCGTTGTTGTTTATGGAAAGATTCTGGCTTTGGTGCGGTTATTTGTTTATTTTTTGAATTTCAAATGAAAAGAAAGTGGAGAGGATTGATACCAGTTAGAATTTTTATATACAAAGATCTTGCATTAATCGGTACTGAAGTGGTGGACGAGATTGTTCGGAGTGATAATTGAGTCGACGCCGCCATGAAAGCCCGTTCAACGCTGCAGATGTACCGTAATATCAACCTAATGAATCAATTCTTGCTGGTCCTTTGCAACCTGAATAAGTAGTGGTGGTATATTCGTCAAGCAATTCTTTGATTGCAATGCTTTCGCTTACAGTGTCCAGGCGGCATCAAGTGTTTTATATCATAATCCTGAAAGTAATAATCTTTCCAAAGGAGGAAGGATGAGCCAAGGAAACAAAGGCGTCGAAGGATGAAGGATGAAGGATGAAGGATGGAGGATGGAGGACGGAGGATTTCAGGATCATAGCAGCAGGGCTTTTTTTGAATGAACTGACGCCAAAAGACGCTTGTAAACACTATATGTCACTCACTACCCCTGTTCGTTATTGGTCAGGACTATTATTCGTACATTGGCGTAGTGCCGCGTTCATACCACATGGACACATTAAAGTACACCTAGCATAAAAAGGAACCATTGGAAGAGCGCATGATGAGGAGGCATGATGTCCAAGAAGGTTACGCGACACAACAACCTTTCGTTTGTCCTTTCCGGCTCCTAGATTGGATTCTACCTAAAACAGCTCTTATCAGCTATTCCTGACCGGGCACATACTGACTGGTAATATCGCCCTAATACGTTCTAAAATTTTCGGTTGAAGTGTTCAAAGACTGTGCACCATGGCGGCAATGTCACATGTTAAAGTGGCGCAGTTGTACTTCAGCGGAAAAAGCCACGAGGCTGAATAGGCGAACTCGCAAACACTGCTGATTTGATTAGTACAGCCTCCTTTGCGAACAAATTATGTACGTTTCCTTAGGTACGCAATACCTAGGGTATATGACTCGAATTCAGCCAATAAGTAGGCGAAAAACGAATTTTTTCAGGGGTTGGATGACGACTGCGTATTACGTGGTCTGCATGAGGTATTCAGAATTAGTTATAAGCAAGCCCTATCTCTCCCTACGACGAAAACAATACCAGCCTTGTTTCTATCAGTCTGCAGAATATACCAATCCGAAACAACTAAACATAGTTGAACTACCGGTATGCATTACCAACCTCTCTTATTGAATATGATATTGATACAGCTCTGTGATCAGAGGCGCACACCGCGGACTGTCTTGTTGACAACATTCCCGACTGCGTGCCAGATAATCCTCGAATTTGCCGAAAATTGCCGATGATTTTTAGACGCAAAGCCAATTAAAATGCAATGGCAAGGTATCTTACGTGTCGTCACACCGTCAGATTATCCAGGGTTTTCAGCCTCGTCCGAGATATGCCGCCCAACAAACAATTCATACACTGGCTTATGCTTCCCGCCCCAAATTTTCGATGAAATTATCTAATCTATGATCTCATGATCGGGGCCATATTCTATCTTATTCTACAACAGATATATATTCAGATCAAACCTGAAAATTCGTGCCTGAAATGCCAGTTTCGCGAATCAATGTTGGCAACACGGTGCTCATAGATGCAAAGCGGATTTATCGCAGAAATCTCATTTAGGCTCTCTTTAACGGCGACAGATAGTCTTGTTAAACCTTCTTCTAAAACCATATATATGACATGTGTAGGTGCCCCATATATCAGCCATGAACTTGAAGTTAACGGTCTCTCAGAAAAGTCATGCTGAGCATGGAAGCTTTGCTCGAGGGCCCAGATGCTGTTAGGTATATACTTAAGCAGCTTGTCGTACAGAAGAAGACTATGGCACCCATAAAGCGCCTTGGACTCATCCTACGAATCACAACAGAGTACTTCGCGCTTAGTCTTATTTATTTATTCAATCATACGCTGACCGAGTCCTAAAAGGCCCATGCAGAAATTGCGCTTAGTCTTCCCCGGTGGTCTCCTGAGGCACGAGTGACTCACTATGACTGAAATATTCCGCCTTTCTCAGCTGGTTTTCTGGGATCGGATGAACTAACTAAATAGCAATTCATGAAAACAAGCGTCGGTATATTCCATTGAGTTAATAGTGTTATTCTTATTTTGGGTTTTGAAGATTCAATACAGATAATTAGGAGGCTTGGAGAGAGTTTAATATTGATAAATGCAGTCGAGAATTAACTATGCCAAGCGCGCGTTAAACCTTAAACGCAACAAGATCAAGTAGATTGAATAATGAGGATTTATAGTAATATATTTCTTTAGTATTTGTAAGCTTAGCGGTGGGCAAACACCCGCTGGTATAATGAATAGTTCTTGATTATAGGAAGAGTTGAACCGAAGCTATGCCTGATCGTAAATTCCCGTAGAGATTATCGTTTAGGTAGCTTAGAATTGCGCGCGCGCACGTTGGCAGGGATATTGAACAGCGAAGCAGCACTGCCCCATCGGTTTGCGTCCACTTGCGACCTAATGTATATTGATGTTCTCACGGCGTTTAGTTCCTAGGGAAACCCCAAGAAATCCGAAGTCGTTGCATGATATCTGCACATCTTGAGATGTTCATCCGCACATTCTGTGTTGGCTGTCGCTTGGGATTCTAATCCCAGTAAAATGTGCGGTGTGCGGTCTAGCCGCCGATTTGAACTTATTAACCTGTTTTCCCTACCAATGATTTTATGCGCACATAATGATTTTCCTTGTATTTATCGCAAAATATACAAATCATTCTGATATTTGTATGTAAGTCGACAGCCCTGTTTGCGAGAAGTCACACATGGTAGAATCCTCAGGTATGGGGTACGCATGAGACCCTGTTCGAGGAATTTCGCACAGCCAGGAAAACATACTAAGGTACGACTGTCGCTCATCCATACATTGCCATTTGAAGTCTGTCGAGAGAGAAGCAGACTGTTACGCATATCAATAGTCTCTTTTCCCTGCCTTCTATGAAATCCTTTTGAGTGAGCGAACTTGCACGCACTCAACCAAAATTCCTATTGACAGATATCACTGCACCTAAGAAAAAACCACACTATGCCTTACTATCCTCAAGATAGTATCAATGTAAGTGGCAAATGTTGTCCTAATGACACAGTCATGATAGCTAATCATTTGATTGATTAGATGCCGTCATTGTCATCACGCTTCCAGAGCTTGACAATTCCAAACTCGCAAGCCTCAAGATCTTTGCAATCAGTAGATACAGGATATTATCCTCAGCCAACGATGACAGGTCTTGACTATCTAATATTGTCGAGCAATAACAACTTCTACGGGAATCATGGCACAGAACATCAAAGGGTAGATGGAAACGAAGTATTGGCCCCAGTAGATACTGCTGAGAACTGGAATACCCAATTCGGAGAAGGTAATGGATTGACGAACGGCACGGGATGTTGGACTTCGACAACCGGATTAACGAACTATGTACCTACATACCCACCGTGAGTTTCCCCAAATTCACAGTAATTTACTGCAGTATTAATCCGGAATAATTAGTGTAATTCAAATCCAAAATGCCCCAGACCAGATACCTACCATCATTCCACCCATTGGTTCGCATAATCAAGAAGGGCTATTTCCTGATCAGTATTCTGTAACTCCGCAGAGGGTTAGGTCTGACAGTGTATCGTCCAACGGAAGTTCAGTAGGGTAAGTTTCAAATATAAATTTCATTTAATGCTTTTCGCTCTAATTATATTTTCATAGAACCCAACAACAGTGGTGCAACATTTGTCAACGTTATTACAAAGGTATATCGCGACATAGGTCGGAACGACATTCAGGAAACATAGGGCATTACGTCTGTGCGTATCGCAATTGCATACGTGCAGGGAGACCTTTCAAACGAAAAAGTAATCTTAAGATTCATGAGCGCAATGTCCATGGGGCTCATACATAATCTAACCCCACAGAAAGAGTCTTCTAAGTCCTGGAAATCTTGTTGGATCTGTCTCGTTTTTCATTCGCTGTTTACTTGAGTTTTTCTTTCTAAATGCTCACGCGGTTATCTCATTTTCACCCAAAAGGTTTTGCTTTGTCAAACTCTATCATTTCATATCTCTATTTTCCTTATGATTTGATTTATGGATTTCCTTTTAAGTAGATATATGATAACATTTCTGTAACAAAACGTTCCATTTATTGTGTACTTAATGTTTTGTATCAATCTTATCCCCATTCAACCCACTGTAGATTGGCGCCTTTTATAGGACTTCGGAGGCGGTGCAAAATCCGTGGCTTGTATTGGAAACGACTCTAACCCTCAGGGTTTCCGATTCGGTGGGGTAAAATAGTCAACAAAATGAGTCGATATGCTGAAATGGAAATGGACAATAAATTACATGAACATTGGAGCTGAATATAGTTGATGTGCGGTCGAAATCCTATCATGTGTACCGAAATGATAACTGATTCGAGGGCGATTTAGAACGGAGTATGATTGGCCAATAGACGATCATGCTGCTGAATTAAAAAAGTATAAATATGACAACAGAAAATTGAAAAATTCGCGCTTTGGTATTTTGCGGGTTATTGTCGTGAGTATTTTGGGGAGCAATCTTTACTGAATGATTCTTACATTATGAAGGCGCAACTGAAGACTCTTATATCACGGTGGTCCGGTACTTCAAATCCACCGTCATTTATCAAGATGAGCCCTGCGTTCCTCCGGAGGATGGAGGATGAAGGAATGCGTTTCTTCAAGGTTGTCATAAGATTTAAGGGCCGCCATGCGCTGCCGCAGATTCTCTTCAAAATAGACGCTCTCGACCGGACGCAACCACGGATGTGTTTGCTCGCGCAACGCTGCTGTTGCATCATGCTATAAAACGATAGGATCGCATTGTTCGAGAAGATATATTTACAGCGATAGCAAGGCTACATACACGGAATATTTCACACACTCTCATCTCACGAGAACATATCTGAAGCGTTTCATCCTTTTTCATTCCAATGTTTCCCTCTGGCGAAAATTCGAGTTTCCACTGACTCGAAGCATAAAGACTGATATTTTTTTCCATCCTTCCTCAGTAAAGACTTTTTCTTTCCGGTCAGCCAAGTTCCGGTAAATTCACTCCAAAAGGGTATTAGGCTGAATATGTAACAGAGCAAACTAATAAGGATATTAGCTTTCAGAACACGGTCATATCCGGTGCATGCCGCCTTCTCAACGACGCAACCACGCGGTAACGACACGCCAGCTTCCATGTCGAGGCTTTGCGAACATTTTAGAACAACATTTCAGCACTGCCTCAATGTTGTGCGACAATCTCACGGTGCTCAGTACCTGAGGTATTCTGCAGGGGCTATTTCATTGGCTGGGCACGCTAGCTCGTTACCTGAGGTAAACTCGATGGATATGATTGGATAGGTGATTTACAGGCGCATAGTGTATGAGTGACGACTGCCTTCATTATCAGCTCAGCGATTAAATGTGTGTCATTTTATGAGGCGGTGGTGAAAAGACTTGTTCAATGAAAAAGTTTTCGGAGATGTTCGAGTAGAACATAATGTTTTACCGGCTATGGAACTGTAAAATCTGGAAACTGCAGCTCGCAGAAAGAATAGCGGCTGCGGGAAGAGAACACAGCAAATTCCAGTGACGCATATATATCTATAAATATCATCTAAGGAACTGAATGGTATTAAAAGTGCGCACTCTTAAACGATTCCCCCGCACATCTTGATCCCACAGGACAACCTTTTTTGATCCCTTCATTCACTACACACTCGTAGTTACTGTTTTTATATTTCTTACAAAGACCATTTCCGATGCCAAACTCTACATGGACGGCATACCTAACGCGAAGCCCGAGTCCGGTCTTGTATCCTAGGCCAGAACATCCACAGAATAACCCATTTAGAGGGCATAATGAAGAATCACAATACTTGCGAAGTGAGCAAGATTCCACTTATCATCTACCAGTTAGTTGATCAGAATCTTTTGATGAGAAACTGAAGGTTGAATATAAGTATTGACTGTTGAAACAGTGGCCTGGTCCGAGTTACCCCGACCCGCGCAATGCGAATCTCCCGAGGATAACAAGTCTTCGTGACCCCATAGAAAAATATCCTGTACATGAGTTTCCGGAAGACTTCCGCCGAAGGGACCCGCGGTACCCGCTAGGACTACAGTGTGATCCAGCTTTCATACGGTAAGTCTAAAATACCTACTTTTTGGCTGAATTTAAGCTAAATAGTTTAGGCCGAGTACTGTCCCGCCTCCGAATACTGTACCATACATGCATACACACACGAATCCATATCGTCGTAGTCTGCATAGTCCTCCGGTGCATCAGCAGGATAATAAACGTTTTAGATGCGATAAATGTCTGTGTTATTTCAGTACACCTACAAATCTCAATCGACACAAAAGCAGCTCGAACAAATGTGGGGAGGGAGGAAATTTCGAATGTAGCATGTGTAGCAAAACATACAACCGAAAGGACAATCTTGATAAGCATATCAAGAAAGAGCACAAGGAGGAATATGGCTATCATAATGCGGTAGGCAACCTGCCGATGGCATATAATACCGATTACTGCTATGCAAATATTCCAAGTCTATGACCTAAGACGCACGGTTTTTAGCAGGAGGGCTGGTGGTATTTTGTATATCTATTTAAAGAATTTTTTTGCATGTTGTAAACTTGAGGAGATTTCCAGAATCCGAAGCATATTCTATTGACTTCTTCTTGTGCAATATCTATGTAGGCGAAGAGTTGTGATGTCCTAGGCATTTGATTGTAATAGGCGTCTCCAGACAAGACCACTATAAATGATACAAAACACTGATTCACTCTGGAGCTGGGAAATAAGCAGCGGTAATACAAGATGCGCACTTACGTATATCCACTGACGGAACAACAAATGGCAGTTAAACTCAGCCTTTGCCAACTATTAGACTGTAACTGATAGCTGACGTTTTGATGACCAAAATGAATAGTTCAACATTGCACAATCAGGAGTGCCAGAGATAGATCATAGCGGCCATACTAGCATTGTGAGGTAAACGGCTACAGGAGAGCTACTGAGACTTGGGATGAGGAAATGTATACTATAGCTGAGGATTCATAGACAACTTTGGCCGTTTGATAAGTGTTGAGGACGCATCCATGCTTCTCGTTATTTGGGTAACTTTATCCCATACAAAATGACTAGTTGAATGAATGTCAGCTCCACTCGCTTCGGTACAAGATTTTTAAAGCTCCAAGAGATCTACTCATCTGGTATATACATACAAAGAGAAGTTGTAGTGGGTTCTTCTAGAAATGCAAAGAAATTTCCGTCAAATTTTTCTCACTGATAGTGAAAGCGGTCATTATACATAGTGCTATGTGCGCCTTTCAGGCTGTCGCTTGACACAACATAAGCCTGCAGTTCAGCTCCATTGTAACTCGAGGCAGAATCATGTTTCCACCCAAGATTCAAACCAACCCCCGGTTTTTCGGTTCAAGATTCGAGGCAGTGCAAAGTTTGCGATATACCAAGCTTCGCTGTTAGCGTAATACGTTTCACCATCTGGCCCGAGAAATACATACATACTCCCCGATGACCCAGCCGTATGGGTGTGGAACTAGCCCCGCATTTCTTAAGCTAAATCAACGTCAATCTGCAGTATCCAATCCCAGCTGAGACCGTCCCAATATGCGTCGAGAAGTCATTGCGAACATTTTACCTCAAAATGTGCTCTCGATGTGTTGGGGTTTTACCTGAGGTGGCTATGCTGCCTACATAGCTATTTGTGCGCCTGTGCTCAGTGCAGGATGAGTAATATCCCAGCGATCCTCAGGTACTCTGTTCTTGGCATCGATAGGCAA
This sequence comes from Pyronema omphalodes, assembly GCA_024516155.1. Taxonomy (NCBI): domain Eukaryota; kingdom Fungi; phylum Ascomycota; class Pezizomycetes; order Pezizales; family Pyronemataceae; genus Pyronema; species Pyronema omphalodes. The sequence continues at coordinate 137,900 of JAJJXM010000069.1, forward strand.
TGCATACAATGCAGACGGTCATTCCCTTAGACCATGCCGTTTTGCTGTTCCAGGTATGTAGGTCTATCCCCTGTTAGTTACCTTAGGTAATGGGCTAGGTTAATTGAAATTACTAATCAAGAATTCCCAGAATGGTCCGCTTCTGGAATCAAGCAAGTGCATATGTGCCAGCGAAGCATGGCTAGGCCATGAAATCCCATGAACTTGGTAAGACAGCCTTCCCATGGATGCGGGGACCCGTGATATTATTGCAACACGATTATTGCGCTGCTATATAGTGCGAACACTTGGAATCATTCAGACTCCCGCTACCAACCTTACCGTGATTATTTGCTTAATTTGACCCGCTAGATTTCCCTCCTGGGTTGATTCGGGGAGCGAACCCTAAGCCCTTAGCTTGTTGGAACCTGACATATTAAGACGACGCCGGGTTAGCGCGATATATACTCTCCCGGTGTCCCATGAATATATGTCGATATTTTTTTTCAAACTTGGGCATTGGCCTATTATGATGCTCTTCATCTTGGGGGAAATCTCGAAGGAAACATGCGCAAGGTGGTGCAATATAGAGTAGCTATGTCGATAATGTCCCAGGTTCAAGCCGCGTGAGCCATTTCAAAGTCTCTTTTTACTCGTATTAGAGTCTGTATAGAAAGGTTCTGAACTGCACACCTTCATGCTAGATCTCAATCCGACTGATCGAAGGGAAATATGAACAGTAGGTTTGGAGCCTTCAATCTCAACAATCGCGTCCACTTTACAGTAAATTATCCTATGCTTACTATGAACCAGTAATAAAATCAGAATATTAGAAAAATTCATTCGCAAATAGATATTAAAACTAAAAATCCGGTTACTATGAAATACAGTAATCAGATCCAGAATATCTTGTATGAGAATTCTCTCCCTGTTCTACATCTAAGTACAATCCCATAGTACATACCGATACAAAAGAGATATCCCTCAGGACCCCAAAGAAGATAAAATCGTTAGTCATCAATAAAATTATTTACGCATTTTCAGTCGGTGAATGTTACCATAAGTCGTCTGACGCTATCCCAGAAACCTCCTCTCATCTTTTCATTCTCCGCTCACGATCTTCATATTCAAGCAAAGCCCCCTCGCCATGCCGTCCCTTCAAGTGAGTTTTCATATTTGCCCGCCGTTTAAATCCGTCATCACCACCATCAATGCTTCTTTCGCAACCTTCAACTGGACAGTAGAGCACTTCTGGGTCGCCGTGCACCTCAACAATGTGCCGTCGTAAGTTTTTAATGTTTCGCCCGCAGATCGTGCAGTAGTCCCTAGGGTTACTTCCACTAAAGAGATTCGTCGGGAATCCTGAAGAACCAGATGATCTTGAGCTAACCATTGTCGAGACCCCAGAGGAACCTGAGGATCTTGAGCTAACCATAGACCCTGAATGACTAGGGTCTGGTGGTTCAAGTTGCCAGCCGTTGACAAGCGCACGGCTATGGCCTTCTCGTGTTCTAGATGGAAAAAACAAAGTTAGGATTTATTTTTTCCATATGGATGTAAAAATTATACCTTTGAGCATCAAGAAAATGCTGACCAGTTGTAGGGTTGCGTTGGATAACGCCGGATACCCTTGTACTCACACGGTAGCCATTGGAGTCCTCGTTACCTGATCCTATATCTCGCTGTATTTTTATTTGAATGGTTCGCGACTTCCCCTTTCTCGTGGAGATGGATTGTTCCTCTTGTCGATTGTGGAGATTATGTTGGTCATGGCTAGGGTATGGATCATGGGTGTATGGTATCTCATAACTTTGTTGATGGCTCGCGTATAATGTTGCGGGATTGACATATCGGAAGGATTTTCCATCGTAGTCTGCACCCTCATGAAATGTTGCGCTAGGGCCTGCGATTTGCGACTGTGGTAGTCCCTTGATGATGTTAGATGTAGTCACGTTGCAGCGAAAGTAAGCGTTGAAAGGTACAACTTACTGTAGTGGCGTTCCCGTAACCATGATTATACTGACTGTGGTACGCACTAGCGCTAGCTTGCTGATAGCTTTGGTCGCTAGTAATCTGATTATGACAGATTAGCCGCCTTCAGCTTAAAAAGTTTCGTCCATATGCTGATCGTAGGGGGCAAGGTATATACCGATGGGACCCTTGTAATGCACTGAGTGCAAAATTGATCATAGCAATTTGCGAAGTTATCGTGGTGATATTGCATTTTGGGTAAGATTTTATTTCGAATTAAGGCATTAGATTGCGGGCTCGACCGTCGCTATATAACCACTATATGGTGTACTGTGGTAACACGACTGCTCTAACCCCTATCTATCTTTTCCAAACACACCATAACTCTTGATGAAGAATTTACAGAAATGTATTTTATGTCAACTCATTCGGTATATGTACGTGGCGTCCTAAGGCCTTTCTTTTGCATATCACAGGTGCGCTCACTTCCGACACAAACCTTAGGCCCGATCATGCCTACAAGGCTATGAGTATCAAGATACGTTGGCAGTACATATAATATTTCTGGTTGAAAACATGATTGGTGATCCACCTAACTTTGCTGGCTGCAACATCTATGTCTCTTTGTTCAAAGCCCCGGGATTTACCTTAGGAATCTTGTGATATCGAACATGCACATAAGCCGATATATTGAGAGCACGGTTGACTCCGATATACTCCCGGAAGCATGGCAAGTATGCTTTGCGCTTCGTCTTTTTAAAACCACAGACTTTTTTATGTAAGCCCTATCCACAGCCGATCTGAGATTTTGAGCTATAAGTTGGAGCAATACTTCGCATAATCTTACACCCTAAAACGCTTACAAATGGTGTGAGTTCGCCGTGTATTCTTGTTAATTTTCAGGTTTTCATATGCGGGTGTTTTCCATAATGTCCGCTATCCATCTCCAGTGGTCATACCTCATCTGCCTGCCATCTGATGTAGGAAAAGCAATTTTACCCGCATCGAAAAAGCACCGTTGACATTCACCTACCTGAATTTTTTCCTGAACTATAAATATTGAAGCAATCAATTGGCTAGAGTACGGGAAGTCGTGATTACGTGTTATCGATACGCCTTATAACCCCTCATTTTGCCTGGAGGATTAGGGCTGTTAGCCTGATAACGATGGTGAAACCGTACCTATGTGCGTAGGATAACTTGCAGCGGACCTAGGTGCTTCAAATAATTGCCACTCTACTGAGCACAAAGAATTTTTACATCGTGAAAGTGTTACGTGAGTCGTACATCCACCAAGTCAACGATTCACAGAAAATGGAAACATTGCGAACATATGCATTGCTGACGTGCAGGTGTGACTAGTTTCTTCATGCATCTGCGCCTCTTGTTTGCCGACGATATACACAGAGTGACATGTTCTGTTCTTTTTGTCCAAGGCAAAAAAATATTTGCGCGAATTTATGCCTTTTTTTTTATAGATTTGGCCCCTGAAGATCTCGCGAAAGAAATATGTATGTATTAAACATATTTTTCTAGGAATTGCGGGGGATTAACCGGTAAGGAGATACCAGGCGGGTACACCTGTAAGGCTAGACACAATAAGAACAGAGCCCTAAAACACCGACGATCCCCGACATAAGGCTATTCAGATGAACTGCATTGTGCTTTCCGAACCTCATTCCTCCGCGCTCACAATATCGCCAAGCCTCCTCCATCGAACTGAAACGCCTAATAATCGAATGCCCAGCCACTTTTCCCCTGGCAACCACTCCATCCCCACCAATCGTAATGACAGATGGGGAGATGAGGCGGACAACATCCACTTTTCTTGTTAGGCCCCCCATCACAACAGATTGAATACCTGGGACAAAGAATCGCGGCACAAGATGCGGATTTTGGATCGGCAGCGGTATTCTCGCCAATAGAATCGACGTCGCCCGGAAGTGGTGTTGCAACGACGATTGACGCGAGCGAGGTAAGAAGGATAAAAACTTTCATGCTAGATGATTACAAAATTGATTGTTAGATTAGCAAAAGCAAACCCCACAGGTAAGTTAGATACTCCCATGACTCACTTGTATAAGACTGGTTATTAAGAACGCTTCAGACCTGATTCTCAGTGTGAGGATCAAGAACTGATACAATTGACCATTTATCTATCTTTTCGCTCTATTGAGTTGAAGGCGTCACCTATGCATCCTCCCGGGCCCATCGGGACAATAGCCCAGTCCATAACTCAGTTGACAATATGTTGTGCAGCATATAGATTTGAGTCAATCTATGTAAGCTGTTTCTTGTCGTCTATCGAACCACAAATGAAGCTCTAGATCGAACTATCTGCAAAAAGCCATGCTACACCTGTCAAACAGTGCAAAATATGGGGATGATACATCGCTTGTGCAAGCGAATAACGGCAGTTTATGGAACTGGCTGTGTGTTAAACCATGGAGAAATTTGTGCACTTCTCGTATCTTGATTACGGTGCTTGACTTTCCGCTAGGATAAACCGTTGTACGGGGCGAGGTGGTTGGGATGGCGTTCCTTTTGAGGTGGTACGGAATGTGATTGCGGGACACACGCGCATGCGTAGAGGATCGAGCCTAATGGATCCTACAGCTAGCCGATCTCAACCGATTTAAAGCAATCAATTCTCCGGATTGAGACAAGTTCTTGGATGTCGGGCACGTGGCTTATGAGGGGAATATGGCGCCATGATGTAGGAATAGTATGTAGGAATTCATGACGCGTGACACATAGCAAGCCCTGAGATACATACCTGTCATACAATCAACTGTATAAGTTGTACACTTACCACACTAAAAGCTTTACACAGTGGAGGGGGTGGGGGAGGGAAGCGAATTATGTGTGTAACATGTTGGTTTACATAAAGGATATTTTATGTATGAGAATTCCAGGCGCCTGAAAACGATAAGCAAATGAGAAGTCGATATCGCAGTACGTACAAATATTACAAAAGATATCCAGAAAACACAAGTACATGAATAAAATTTACGCCGGCCATAATCCGAGTGCACCTGAACCCTTCAACAAATTATCCTAACCGCCCATAACCAAAAACCTCCGAAACTTCCTAACAAGATTAACGCTCATTATGATCGGTTGACCGTCCCATCAATGATATGATAATCTGCCGCAAATGCAGACTAAAAACTCCTTGGTTAAAGCAATATCGTCAGAAACTGAACCATTGAGCTACCAGTCTCCCTTCATCTATTCAACCCATATTATTACAAGTTCGATATTTTACTTTCTCACTATTTGCCTCCCCACATTCTGAAAACCAACTCAACGAGCAGCATTTCACTACCGCAGACATACCGACAGACCTCGTGGGTATTGATTGGCTCGGAACACTCTCGCAGCACAACTAGGCCAGAAATGTCTTTCGATTCTGTCCCAGGAGTACAACACCCGTAGCCCTGATCATCCCACTCCGTGTTCATTATGGCCTTTTTGGCCCGGGGGATAAATCCTAGTAGGTGATGACTATAATATTGCGCTTTAGATACCTGCGGAAACAAACAACCAGCCGGCACCCGCCTTCAGAGGGAAAGATGACGGAGCGTCTAAGATCTATGATCCGGGCTGGTCCCCTGAGAGGAATTTATTCATATGACCCCAGACTTTAGTTATATGTAATGCTATATGAAATGTAGAAATAGATTTTAATAATCCTGCATTGAATAAGTCTGGTTTCATGTACATCTGAAAGGCCTTTTGGTTTTATTTTATACGTCATAAAGTAGACATAAATTCTGTTTTGATAAGCAGTAAAGCGACCAGGAAGCAATAATAAAGCGAGAATGATCCAGCTGTAGTTAATGGAACGGTGCATTCTCAGTCTGACAGCTTTAAACACGTTTTATGTATAAAACCATACAAACCACTTGTGCCATGGGGAAGTAGAAATACTGTATGTAAGTAACTTACCGCTAAAAACCAATGCCGGAGCAAAAGCTATGAGATGGGGCCAATCAAATCATACCCATGGCATCAAATACCCGCGATTATCTGGATTGGTGGGTTTAACAAGCTGAAACATCCGGAATGATCCACGGTAATGTCTTACCTGAATCATTTGAAAATTCTCAACAAATTGTGTGCTCGCAAGAGACGCTGATAATGACGTGCGAACGGGTTTCTGGCATCCTTTCTAATGTCTTGCCGGAGTAAGACTACCGAATGTATGAACAGTCCCATAGATTAATTACATCAACTCAGGTGTGCATCAATCAACGATGGCATCAATTTTTGGTGAGTAGGGTTGGGGGTTTCGGGCCGAATCATACCTCATGATTAACATCTATCAGAGTCATTCAGCGCCAAACTTCCGGATTTGCTGTCAATTAAAGCCATACATGTGAGGTTATCCAACTTCTTTGAATGAAATGAAACACTTATATTTTTTCCTTTTAAGTACCTCAAGAACCAGCCTTATCTTAGACTGTTGTGACGTGGTGTCACAAAAGCCTCGGTCGACATCAAGCATAGTCGAATCATAGACGCCCCAAATCGCGGAACCCGGCATTTCTCCACTCTAAAGCACGGTAAATCCAATATAAAACCCGTTGCCTGCAAATCCATCAGCACATCTTACTGCATATCGGATCTAGACGGAAACCAACCGCAGATTAACGAATTTGGATATCCGAATTGGTGTCAGTATATAAAAGCCTTCAAGTCACTCCCATCTGTCTCTTTAGAATTCCTCTATAACAACCCTTGAAAAATGCGTTTGATTAGTATTTCCTTCTCCGTCCTTGCCGTAGCTACCGGCATTCTTGCCGATATCCTTGATGTAAGTTACTAACTTCGGTCACGCGATAATCCCGCGCTAACTCCGGCGCAGTTCTCCGATTTCACACTCAAATGCGGCACGACACTGCCAATCCCAGTTCCCTATCACGGATTCATCATCACCAATGCCGCCGTTATCAACACAACAGGCGACATAAACTGCCATGCACACTCAGGAGGTGGAGGGCCATGGGGAAAATCCAGCTCACCTCCGAATTCCCTCACTTCAAATTCCAACTCGGTAACCTTTGCGACTTATGATACGACAAAAACTTTCTCGTTGAGTTCTTTCAATGTGAGCTCCGATCTGCCGAGTGATGTCTATAGGCGGCCGAATACGCTGGCGAATGCGACTTGGGTATTCAACCTCGATGGAGTAGCGAGAAAGGAGAGCTGGGTCGTACCGCCTAAAGCGAGGTCGCAGCGGTTTACGGTGCCGGTCAATGCAGAGCATGTGAAGAGTGCAACAATTGGATTGGAGTGGGATTATATTGATGAGAATGGTGCACCGCATAATGTTCCAGCGTACGAGCTTTATGTGGATGACGTGGTATACGAGTTTTCTGGTTCTTATTCAAAATGAGCGTTGGAAGGTTGAACAGAGAGCGTCCGCTGTAGTAACTATTAGCAAACTGTATCAAGAAACGCTTTAAATAGCGATTGTAAATACAGTCAGAAGTTTAAGTTTCCCCTCTGGCGTCTTTCCGTCATGATCCGGGGTCAGGCTTGATGTTCTGTCGTACACTGAGTAATCATGCTTATTCCCAATGTGGTCTTAATGATCGCAACTCAAATATACAACCAGTAAGAACCGAAATAACCCCTGATACTGTTGTCACCCTGCTAGGTGAGTACATTCCTACATACCGGTAAGGAAGTGCAAACAGAGCCAGTCGTGTTCCCGTAGTGCAGAATTCTAAAACAAGACATTCCTCGAAGCCCTAATCCCTAAGACCTCCTCATTTAGTACAGCACTTCATACCAAACAGTACACTTCCAGAAACTTCCCAAACCCTCGGCGTAGTGGTATCCGAAAATTCATATCGAATGTCTTTAATTCCAGCTACATGTTATAGTTACAACATGTCTAATGTCCACCTCCCGGGATGGTGCGACACTGTTCCGGCTGTATCTCCACCCCATCGGCTCCTCATTCCGCCAAAAAGAGCAAAACTCTAGAATTATCCCGCTCGCAATAATTTAAATCCCGGTAGAAAGTACCTCTCGGAGTACATCGATTTCTTCCGCCGTCGTCTACGATATCAAAATCGTTTTATCTGGCACATAGCGTCCGCACGAACCGCTCGATTCGTTGTTATAAAGTCACCATCAGAAACTATGATGCATAAGTCACCCCAATCATCAGTCGCTCTTTGTGATGCGCTTGTCTATTCTCTCTCTGATCTCTCTGGCGGGCTCGGCCTTCGCTGCCTTCGGCGTGACTGAAAAAAACAATCATTTCGTCGTCGATACAAACGGTGGCCTTATCTTCACCGTCAACAAAGCCACTGGAGACATCATCTCTCTTAAGTACAACAATAAGGAATGTCAGGACTCCTCCAAGTTCTCGCATATATCCAGTGGTCTCGGGTCTAGCAATGTAGTTGCAACCACCATTGGAACCAACGTCATTAAAATTACTGTTACCACTGATACTCTCATCCATTACTACATCGCCAAGGTTAGCAACCTTCTCTTAGTATTATTAGCACTGCTGATTTTCCATAGTCAGGAACTCCCGCCATATTCATGGGTACCTACATCACTGCCGAGCCCAGCATCGGAGAACTTCGATTCATCAGTCGACTCAGCAAAACCGCTCTTCCCAACGGCATACCCGAATCCGAAATATCCGGCGGTTCCATAATTGAAGGATCCGACGTCTTCCTCGTCAATGGTCAAACCCGGTCCAAATTTTACTCCAGCATCCCTTTTATCGACGACTCTGTCCACTGTGTCACCGGCACCAATATAGCTGCTTGTATGGCTATCGGAAACTACGAATCCTCATCCGGTGGTCCTTTCTTTAGAGATATCAATAACCAAGGCTCCGCTCAACAAGAGCTTTACTTCTATATGAACTCAGGACATGTACAGACTGAAGCGTACCGTATGGGATTCCACGGTCCCTATGCTTTGATCTTCACCTCAGGATCCACAGCTTCTATGCCGGACTTCAGCTTTTATGACAACCTGTCTCTCTCGGGATGGGTTCCTAAATCCAGCCGTGGAAGAGTCAGTGGAACCGTCTCCGGTGTTTCTTCTGACGGCGTTGTCCATTGGTACAATTCCGCCGCTCAATACTGGGTCCGCAGTAGTAGTAGTGGTTCATATACCTCACCATACATGAAGCCCGGAACCTACACCATGTTACTTTACAAAACCGAGCTAAAAGTCGCGACCTCAACCGTCACAGTTTCAGCAGGTCGTACGGTGACCAAGAACATCGCATCCTCCGAAGATGTTCCTAGCTCTGTTATCTTCCGTATTGGCACCGTAGATGGCCGTCCAACTGGCTTCAAAAACGCGGATAAACAAGCTAAAATGCATCCCTCGGATAGTCGTATGAGTTCTTGGACTCCTACGACTTTTACCTGGGGTTCTTCATCAACCGCGGATTTTCCAATGGCGCAGATTAAATCTGTAAACGACCCGACGATAATCGAGGTGACTTTGAGCTCCAGTCAGGCTGCGGTTGCTAGGACGTTAAGGATCTTTACAACACTATCATTCGCAGGGGGTAGACCGAGTGTAAAGGTTAACAATTATTCTCCATCAACTCCAGCGGCACCGAAAAAGATCGATAGTCGTGGTTTTACTCGAGGAGCATACAGGGGTTATGGAGAAGTGTATTCTTTCACTATCCCCGCAGGAAATTTGGTAGCCGGAAAGAATACGATACAGATTAGTTGTGCTAGCGGCAGTTCTGGAACGACTTTTTTGAACCCGAATTTCATTTTTGATAGTGTGGAGTTTTATTGATTGGAGAAAGCTGAGGCGATAGTCGGTGAGATAGCCAGGGAGATGGTGATAATTGACTACGTCGGAATATGAGATGTGGTTCTTGTGTGAATATGAAGGAATAAAAATTCAGGTTTCCTATGGCGTGAAGTTGTAGCACCGCTACATAGCGTTTCCTCGTTTCGTAATTCGAATGCTAGAGGAGGCTCATGTCGGCTTGCGGACCACGGAATCGAAAAAAAAAAAAAAGCTTGCAAGCGCTAACGAAGCTGCCATTCATAACGGACTTCCCCTCCAATTTGGCTCCTCCATCCTGCCCATTCTACCCCCCAATACTTCTTTACCTTCCACCTGTTCCATGATTCACCTTCGCAACCGTTAATCACCAAGTATCTCAAGGTTCGGATAGTACTGTACGCCGCAGTAAACATCAACTAGCTCGGATGGTCTAGTGGTATGATTCTCGCTTAGGGTTCACTCTAAGTATCTTCACAGATTTGCGAGAGGTCCCAGGTTCAAATCCTGGTTCGAGCCATTCTTTTTGTTTTTGCTGGTGATGCGGCGTGGGATCCTCAATTTTGTTTCTGTAGGCGGTGCGCACGGACTGCGCTTACCGAGAGTCAGAGTGGCGACGAGTCATTGGGACCTTCGGCATTATGGATTTTTTGCACCGATTGATCGCGTGCTGTGTATGTTCGGCGCTCTTATCGGAGGAGAGTCCCAGATATTTTCATTTGGCGAGTTGATTATTGGCCTATATTGACTGACTCATGGTATATTCAAGGTTCATCGAGAACGACTGGGAAAAGTCGTTGACTAGCACTAGAGTTCCCTACAGTGTACACCAAGAGCTACTTCACTGCGAATGTCTCCCTTCTTCAGATAAAATCGAGTATAATCATGCCAGTTTGATGACTGGTGTAGGCGTGTAGGAAACATAACATCTGGGAGCATCCATTCGTGAAATATAAAAAGAAAAAGAAATGCATCCGTCGGGAATCGAACCCGAGCCAATTGCTTGGAAGGCAATTATGATACCATTTCACCACGGAAGCTTGTTGACGTGGATATTATTGGCGTTATAATCCACCATCCATCAAGTATTCAAATCGAAGACTAGCTCAATCACTCGCTCAGATTCTGCTGTATGTTCGGAAAGATCCTGTTTGTGGTGTTACAGATCATTATGTAGTGAGACATGTCCGCAACACCATTGCATTCATGCATTGTGATAATGTGATGAAGTTTTTCCTCTTGTCAACAATTTTATTCACGAACAACATTCAAATATGTCCACCGTCCTCTTCCCATCAAGCAGAAAATCTCACCATCCTCCAGCATAAAATTCATCAAACCACATATCCCAAGTAAATTACGTGACAACAGTCACAACGGAATTCTTTTCACCCGTTTTCACCATAACCGCAACAACAATCAACACAATCGCCGCAACCAGCGTGAAAATCGCACCAACCCCCAAACAACAACGTACCATATTTCTACTCCTTGAATATTCACGGCATCGTTTATACCATGCCCCTGATCGAGCCTTCAGGTATTCAACTGTACGGAAACTTGTTTCGGATTGAGAAGAAGGGATATAGGCTGACTGTGGAGGGATCGGGTCTTTGATATACCCTGAGTACTCTGGAGACTCTGGAATCGGGGTGAGGTTGGGTATGTAGGGGTTGTGGGGAGTTTTCGGGACAATGATCCCTAGTCCGATGGGTGGTTCGCGGGCGGACTCGACGTCGCGCTCGAAGATGGTTGAGTTGTTTTTGTGAAATGTTGTGTACGGCATTATGAACGGTGTGCGTTTAGTAGTTTTGATGCAGGTATCGAGTTGGATGAAGGAACATAGTAGAGAGAAGCTTGTAAGTCATAATATCGCAGGTTGTGATTATTGAATTCTATTCTATGAAAGCGGTGTTCTGGACAGTAGAGATATAGAAGGATTGTTTTTGTTGAAACCTCCCAACTGATCTGGGCTGTGATTCGACGTTTTATTTGGTGAATCAATTTTCATTGCATGACACAGACTGTTCGGAATTAGCGATATCTGAAGAAAAAAAGAAAGTTAAATCAAAATTTCATCGTATATTACGAACATTGCAGAGGTATAAGTATCAACCCCTGTCAGACTATTTTACTTGTCATAATCGTATCCGAACCCAAAAAAATTATGGAATCAGTGAAATAGCGAGAAGTGGTAGTTACCGGTGCTTCCAGGTCCCCGTCGCCAGCCTTCATAGCTAGCTTTTCCGCAGAAACCGTCGCCGAACAGAGGGTTTTCCGTCTCCGTAGTCCGCGCTGCCGCCTTTTCCGTCGCCGATCTACGGGATCGGGAGGTCGGCCTCACTAGTACACCACCACCACCAAAAATTTCGCCGGACCTGAAAACTTTTCACTCCCCCGAACGCGGACAAACCAGTAGCAAAAGTGAAAGCCCCACGCGGGGGTCGAACCCGCAACCTTCAGATTAAGAGTCTGACGCTCTACCGATTGAGCTAGCGAGGCGCTTTCATGTCGTTTTACCACTGTAAATCCATATATTCACAATGGTTAGTATTTGTACTCTCCTCATGCGACTGCGACTGTATCGTTCTCACGATTGTATAGCAGCTCGTCAGGTATAGTTGAAGGTAGTCTTGGAGTGAATAATTGGTGTCTGGGCACTGTACGCGATGCGGGGCAGGTTTTGAGTCCTAGCATTACGATATACCGGCATTCAGCATTGTCGTAGACAGGTGAGGAGTTGCACAACGTCAGACGTGGCATAGATCAGGATACCATTTTCGCTGATATGGTTCAGCTTGGTCGTTCCTATGAGATGCATGTTAGTCTTGATGTCCATTCGTGATTGACTAATGAAGGGCGCGTGACACACACACGCAGGTTGATGAGTAGAACAGGGAAGTAAGGTACAAAGGTGAAGGCAGAAGATAATCATTTTGTATACTCAATGGGTATGTGTTGAAAGTAAATATTATCGCCAAAGGTGCGGGGTTAGATGGGCAATCATAGGTGGTCATGGGCGAGTATTGTGGCGAGAGCTATTGAGAAGACATCGCTCAAAACAGCCCCCTGTGGTTTGGGTACTCCATTAGACACCGTTGCGGAAGGGTACTTTGAAGCCGTAGACGCGGTAGTATTTGTGAGGACGCCTGGGACGAGGTTTTCGTGGTTCGGGGGGTGGTTGACGATGGAAGGTGGGTTGACCAGCGGAGCTCAAACAGCTCAAACAGCTTGTTGAGTGCTTATCACCTAACGAGCCCCACAATCCGCTGCGTGTAAACATTTACACATATGTACCAACATTGCCGCAATACTATTATAAAATTTTTTCTTTGCATATCGAGATACAACAAATTACTCTCTGTCTATTTCTTATCATTATTAGATTGCAATATGACAGAGACTCTGCATCATGCGTGTCACTCGATCCTTCGGGGGGGGGGGGGGGGGGGGGCAGGACAGATCGGGTATTGTCAAGCTGCGACGGACACGGTTCAAAAATCATATTTCCTAGACATCAAGGCGTAGCTTAGTGAAATACGCAGCCAACAAGATGATACTTAAGACTCGTCTAATTTGAGTGATTCCGAGGAATGCAGTCAAACTACATAAATGTATGACGTGTACCTACGCTAAATATGGTTTAGTTGGGCGGTTTTTGGCATTTTCCTTATCAATTTTCTTATGTTATTTTCTTTTGAGCTCTCCGCCCCTCTCCCTTCCCCTCGTGCTCTTTCTCTCTGTCGCACCTTGATTATCCCTTTCATACATATTGGAAAACATGATACTGAAATATGCTTTATAATGTTTATACAATATACCAAAACGTAATCCGTTATGGTGTAGTGGCTAGCATCGGCCGCTCTCAAGCAGAGCATTAATCCGGCCAGACCGGGGTTCAATTCCCCGTAACGGAATATTCTTTTTGCCGTTTTTTCTTTTAACAAACGATGTTTTATTCCGCATCCGCGATAAGCGAAACGCGCAGTAACAGTATGCTAGAGGATAATTTTTGTATTTGATTGTTGTCGCATTTTCCAAATGCCGCATCATGGCCTCACCGTGGCTTCCGAACCTCATGCCACTGTTTATGTATATGTATCATCATCCTGAAGTATGAGTCTGGCACCTAAGAATTCGCGCGGATGATCATGGTCTCACAAATAAAATGTTATGGGATTTGTACCTGGGTTAATACTCACTTGCACAACTCCATTATGGGTTGAGTAGTAGTGGGCGCTTTGAGTAGTTGTGGGGTTTGAACACTCCAAGCCATGTAGCCTGCCCTTCAAAATCTGAACACTCCACCTCCACCTCACTACAACCTCGATCACGAATACTGAAATATCTTTGACAGACGTTGTTTTCACATCTAAACCCCACTTGGTCCTACTTGTTTTCTTCCACGACATGCCAAATATACCGTTTCGTCTGTTCAACGCGCTCTATTGGGTGCAAGAGCATATCCGTGCTGGGCGCAACCAAATGAAATCCCGTAAAGCTCAAAAAGGTGGAAAATCCAGTACGAGCGAAAAGAGTGCAGAAAAGAGGGTAGGTTTAAAAAGAGTAGGTTTTCACTGTCCTTGTCAAATCTCGGATTTCGATTCTAATACATACACCTTCTAGGTCAAAGATTCCGTCGTAGAACGATCTAAGGCCTGCACAAGACACCTTCGAGGCCCCGCAAAACCCGCCACCTACTGCGGCAACGGCAATGCAGTCTTTGACCTCACTCAGTCGCTATGCGAGCTTATTTCCTATATGTTTTTCCCTAATAACATCGTCAGCTGGGAAGCTTTCTATCGCGAATTACAACTTGAACACCTGCATGCTTTCGGCAATCCAACTAGTCCATACTATCTCCTGGAGAAGGGAGTGGGTGCACAGATGCGGCGAATACAGGAGTTAAATGCGAACGATGTGGTTCATCATCAGATGCTCTTGGAGGGGCTTCGGAGGGTTGGAATTCCGCATGAAAGGTGGCATTCTATCGATGTGGTGCTCATGAAGCTCGGACTTACTTACCTGGAGACGGGAGGGGATCAGTGGGATATGTGCCAGGCAAAACTTCTGGCAAATTGGATTACTGGGAAGGAGCTAAAACCTATGGCTGACAAAGCCCTGGGAGAGATTTTTGATGACGTTCCGGAAAGCATCAAGGAGGATATTCTATTTGCTATGGAGGCGCTGAGGAAGATCAGGGTGAAGGAGAGGAGGTTATGGGGAAGGGTGGTGAAGGGGAGGGTGACAAGGGCACTCGGTAAGTTCGGGCTAAAGAAGCTACAAGTATCCTTGAATAAGAGATGGAATAAGCCCAAGGGATATGATGTGCAATAGGAATCACTGGGAGGTCCTGGGTCCACTTGGTAGGCGTAGAATGTAAGAGGTCCAAATCATCCGGAAAAACGAAATACTGTATGTGACCGATTCTTAATACTTGTTATGAGTGCTGATGGAGCGTAGATTGAGCAGATTCATGTTAATTACGAGTTGATTATTGATGGGTTGGGATGGGTAACGCAGTATGATACTTGGATTACGGCTGACGCATTTTGTCCCTAATAGCAGTAGTAGATTTATGTATTAGTATTTGGCAATTACTAGATGCTCTCTTAATATAATACTCACCACGGTTCTCCTGTTTCATGCAACATTCAAAGATGATGTATTCATATGATCGCACTCGTTTTTTGACCGATGACTGATACATACTCTCTCTGTCAGACTGAGACGTTTGATTACAAGAAGTACCTTTTCTGTAACACTTCCTGACGGAAAGGTAACTCATAAGACATCAAAGTATCATCGTAGAGCATACAGCAGGTTGGTCGGACATTACTTTCACCATAAAAAATCCTGCATTGACGCCTGCCTTAGCTGATAATTCGTTTCTCATCAAAGAAACGTCGTTTCGGACTTCTACACTTGTTGACTGACAAAAGAATAGTGGCTTCTGCTAGATCCAAAGTCTACATATTCTCACTGCCAGAAGCTGCATAAATCCAAGACACGCATGTATGTTGGGGCTTCAAGCCGGTTTCAGCCACATCACAAGCGATGCCAATCATGATATGTTTCACCCGTTTTTTGCTAAGGCATATTTTGTCTAATTCGATACGCGAGGAAACTATTGGGGGGAGCTGTTACACCTACATCTCTACGCGATGAGAAGAGGGCTCAATCCGGGGTAGACAGGTGAATTTCCGCGCCTATCGATAACAATATTCATAGGGAAACATTCGCCTATTTGCCAACTCAATTGGCCACTGCACATGCGCCCTAGGAAAGCCGTGAATTTCCTCTTTTCTCCAACACCTGAAACTCGTGATCTCGGCCGTAAATAGGTACCATGAGAGACTACATCATGACAGTTGACCTATGACTTACGAACACGCTCACTATCACCTCCTATACCAAGACCCGAGGGGCTTCTTTTAGCTATCATAATGCTTCCAAATAATTGCCTCGAACATCCAAACATCATCTCATTCAATCCATTATACCGCACAGTATAGTCATAACAAAACTCCATGGCAACCCCCATCCGCGAGATTCCCACGCGCACATTCACCACCACCGGCAAACCCGCCATCACCGGGGCCTCTATCATTCCATCCGGCCTGATTAACTTAACCCTCATAACTATCCGTCCGCAAACCACATCCTCAGAGCCGGTCTCCTCCTCCTCGGCAACCCAAAGCCTTCCCCCTCCATACGCACCATCCACAAGCCTCCAAAACTCCCTCATCGCCGCCGTAGTCCTCTCTATCATCGCCGCCGCTCTAGTAATAATCCTCGTCATCGCCTTCCTCTACGCCCGTCACCGAGTCCGTAACCTGGGCGAGTACTCCCCACGATCCGAAGCGCCTTCTAGGTTTTCAACCTACATCCCCGAAGACCGTCGACGGTCCAAACTCATCCCGTACCCACCACAAATACACAACAAGGATATTCTCCGAGATGTTGCAGCACTGAGTGCAAAGATTGAGGAGCATGTTGAAAACTTTTATGATTTCGAGGTGAAGGTTTATGATACTCGACTTGACCCGAGATTGGTAAGTAGAAGGACAAGACCTGTGGCGTTGAGGGAAACGGTGGCGAGAGCACTTCTGGGTAGGATTGAGCCAAGGGGTGATCCGAATACGACTTTGCTTCCGAGGGGGTTTGTGGAGATTACAAGGGATTTGCCACATGAGGAGGATAGACCGAGTGAATGCAATGCCGGTAAGTGCTTATCACAATTGAAAATTTGGGGGTGAGGGAGAGGTTGAATAGATGACTAATTTGTGGTGTAGTCTTGCCGCAGGCTTTGTCGCAGTTTAGGAGCTTGACGGCGTTCTTGTTACAGTATGGAGATGAGTTTGGTCCTTCGGGATATCATACGAAGCTTTCCCATGCAATTCATAATGGTGCTATGCAGATATTTTCAGATTTGGATAGGTTTATTGAGAAGTCGAATAAAGACAGAGCTAGGGATCATATGATAGAGCTGTTGGAGAAGACTGCCCAGTTGGGAGCACTGATTATTTCGCAGCCCGTGGTGTGGGAGTTTGGGGGATGGAGGTCGAGGGATGGGACTGTGGTGTTTCCGGCACTTCTGAGGAAGTCGGATGAACGCGGACAGAAACTAGATGAACCGGTGGTTGTTAGGACGGCAGATGTGGTGCCAAGTGAGGGTTTTTTGAACGACGGGGAATCCTCAAGAAGGCCCTCGAGAAGATCAACGATGGATGGGCCTTCGAAGGAGATTTAAGACATATGTATTTTTAGGAATAAATCGATATGTTTAAGGAATACCTGCAACCCTGAGCGAGAAAGACGAGAAGAAGTGTGAAAAATTGTTTATTTTGGCCCTTAGCTACCGTGAGACAGTATACCAGGAGAACATATTGCAACAGGCTGCTTGTTACATGATTATTTAATAGATTTTATCGCACTATACTTCGCTTCTATGCCAAAACAGACCAACAGTGCTTTCTACCACTGAATATAATTCAGTGCTTAATTTTGTTGGCGACTGTGTCTTTCATTAAAAGTTAACAAGTAATTACATGGGAGAGGCCTATTTCAGTCAACTCCCAATTCTCTCAGCTCCCATGTGTTAAAAATACATACCCAGTATCTTAAAGTTTGCATTATAGCAGCAGTTCAAAAACTTTCCACCTTAGCCACAACGCTTGACATCCCTTCCATTTAGATCTCTGGTGGGCATGTTCTCGGATCATCGTGTTCTTTTCGTTTTCTGCCAATATTCTACACATCTGTTGCATTGCCTATGTTCAGGATGGAATTCTGATTGTGGAAGATATTTCCGATGACGTGAGCACCAACGTTCTGGTGCTGCCAGCTCCTCTAGAGTTGGTCCGGTCTGTTGTTTTCGTCCTTCTGGTTTCACTGCTCTCTTTGGAGTTCCCGAATTTTCTGGATTTAACTTTTCCAATTTTCCAGAACTCTCTGACGTTTCTGGCTTGTCAAGCTTCAATCGTTTCGCTGACTTCTCCGGATTCTTTTTCTTCTTTGTAGCTGGCGTGCTTCCTATGTCTTGTACTGAGCCCGACGATGAAGCTCCTGATCTTGGTGCCTTGGTAACGATTCTCTGAATCTTGTTGGTACTTGCAGAGGTAGCAACGGCGGATTCCGAAGGTACGGTGGTTACAATGCTCCCAGTATCGGAGGCATTATCGGTGAGATCTGAAACAACTTTGTCTAAGATAACTTTCGGTCGATTTGTAGTAGCGGGTTTTTTGGTTCCACTGTCGGGTACGCGTGGGCGGGGTTGCCCCTTTTCTTTAACCTTTACACTCGTCTGCAATTATCAGCATAACCGTCACAGCAGTAAGTGGTCACAGAGTGCAAGTGCTGTACCTTATTAACACTAGAGGCTGTCTCCTCCGAGCTTAGGATAGGCTGGGGACGCTCAGTAACAGCAGTCTTGGCTTTTTTCGACCTCACATTGGTGGTAGGGGGAAGGTCCCAATTGATATCAGGGACCGGTCGTTTGAGAAGTTCTCTCGCGTTGAGCTTTGGGTGTTCCCGATCATCCGCCGATGGTACATATCCCGCGTGCTGCTGCATCAACCTATCAGAACGTGCTGTGATGTGCGGCCTAGGAAACACACCTCATTCGTCGGGCAGTAGTATACAGGCTCCGCGATCTCGAGCACATGTGGATTCCTCCGATTCTCGTGATAAATTTCCAGTTGTTGTGCGAGAAGAGGATCCATCTTCAGCTCGTCTTCGGGGATATCGAGGTGTCACGGTGCAGAACTGCGGGACGCGTTTCAATAACCATGACGTTGATGTTCGCTCCGTAGCGTGGCTGGCGCGTCACGGCCTTGGCAAGGCTCGGCGGACTTCGGAAGAGGTGTGGATATTATCACTCGTTTACTGGTGACACAAAGATGTAGGGTGCGGGGTGAAGATGAGGGTCAAGATTTGGCGAGCAAAAGTAAAAAGCGGAGGTGATGAAAAAGGCAAGATGAGGTTCAAAAAGAATATTCCGTTACGGGGAATTGAACCCCGGTCTGGCCGGATTAATGCTCTGCATGAGAGCGGCCGATGCTAGCCACTACACCATAACGGATTATGCATTGATTGTGTATAATGTGTTTATATACGTATTAATTAGCCACTACGCAGAGTATTCGAGTGGTTCACCTGATTCTCGAGCTGGGCGAGAGCTGCTGGGCTTACCGTTGGAAGCTCCATCCATCCACCTCACACCTCATGTTCATCACTTCAAACTTCCTGCAACTCACCCATGATTGACCTTTTTCCGCTCATCACCGTTTCCATAGTATATTACCCTGCAATCGAGTAAACCGATTTCATACCATCTATACGGACAATCTGCTATTTGTGGGGCATCTCGCGACGTACAGCTTCTACGTCTATCGCTCATCGCATCTCGCCGAACCCTTCATCTGTTTCAATGTCTTGTCATATCTTACAATGCTCTGGCATCTCCTCTACCGGTATGTCAGATGGCTATATTTTTCACGTTAACCTGCTGCTGCAGTCGGACATGATCGATCCTACTACATTCCTGATGGCCGTTCTGGACCACTATTATTACCCGAAACATGCATCACCGAAAAGCGCACACCAGTATCAACAATTCTTCTAGCCCGCGTGGTAAAACTGAAAGCACTGGGCATTGCTGATAGCCCCGCTTCCTCCTATAAGCTGCCCGAACAGCTTTAAACCGAGTTCGCCACCAACCTCCTAACCGTCACACGGCCGAACAATTTCCGTCGCACAGCTCGGCGCCATGTAACACCTTTACGATATCCTCGTACGACATCGAGAACCATTATACATCGGAGCGACATATAGGTACAGATTTCCGACGCACCATACACCGTCCCATAATTGCCATCTATTAAAGCAGTACAACGGCCAGCAGTTTCGGCACGCGATCAACCTGAATCACATACTTACTTGGTGATTATAGGATTATGAAGTAGCAAAACAACATGAAAGCGCCTCGCTAGCTCAATCGGTAGAGCGTCAGACTCTTAATCTGAAGGTTGCGGGTTCGACCCCCGCGTGGGGCTTTCAGTTTTGCTGCTGTGTGGTACATATGCGTCCCGGGTGGAAAATTTTTTGGGTTTGGCTGTGGGGTAGTGGTAAAATCTTTTAGCGGATCGGCATGCTAAGGTAGTGAAGAGAGGTATGACCTAGACCCTACCCTTGGTAACCAGTCAGCGAGCGAGTGAACCTTTCGTTCTAACAGAATTGTTCTTGATTTCGAAAATTGTCATGTCAGTCATGGGACTCAATGCGGCATATTGAAAAGTTGGGATTGATCACCCTAAGAGCCGTATCAAGAATTAATGATTAAAGAACCCCGGAAACATTTTACTGTCAGTATACTATCCACCTAACTCTCATGGTTTCCTCCGGCAATACGATAGGATCCATTTCCTTGTCTACTAGGAAGTTTGGTCCTTGATGAATGGTCTATTCTGACCCATGGAAGGATATCGTTTGCCTTTTAAGATCCAGTATGGCTTTATAGAGTGGATTGTACTTCGGCATTTGCAGCAATCCGTCTATGTGCAACGCCTCTGGCAGCTGAATTATTGAGTTACTCGTTAGCTTTCTGGCTTTCTCAGCCATTCATCCTCCTCATTCAATAACCATCAATCACCAAAGTATTTGGAAGAACATAATGAATGTATTCCTGCTGTTGATTGCAAGGTAAAAACGATGTTCATCCTCTGATGGGCACTAGCCACACACTGAAACGAGCCACGAGATTAACAATGAAATTATTCGAATCATCTTGGCTTTCTCAATCTTCGTTATTTAGCACTGATCTTGGAGTGGTGGCATTACTTCTGACCAAATATTCAGATCACGCCGGATGGAATTGGGATGGGATATTTAGTTTTTTATTCTCTGCAACTGGATACTTAGAGAATGATCAATACTAATGAGCCATTCTCTTTCAAAATGCACTCTATCAGCTTTTCTGAATATTTTCCACTGATTATCCACATGGCAACTTGCGATGTACATAGTGATACCTCATGACTCTACAATTATCATCTCGCTTGTACCTCCGCACGCCTGATCACTCATCGCAAATAGAAAAACTAGCGACGCGTCATCCTCACTGATTACTGATTCTCGCCACACAGTTCACCCACTGGACATAACCCCCTCTTTCCCCTCTGTTACATTTCAATTACCCCCCAGACCCTTCACAATAACCATCTACACCGATGAACCACCGCTTCCTATTCCCTCCGTCGATGATGCACTATGTCTCGCCAGCCTACCTTCAAGGATACCCATCCGGAGAAAACTGAAACTGAACACCATATCCCCCAACAGCGCGTCATGCGCACCACCGACACCATGAACCCCAACCATATCAGTAAATCCAAGAAGTCTCGTACCCCCAAACTCACCGCCAACTTCGCCTTACCCGATTCCAAGGACCTGGAAGCAGGCCAAGATGATACCATGGGATACCGATGGAAATTAGCAATGGAGGAAAAAAGAAAAGAATACTGGAAGCGGTGTAAAACGCCGTGTATACTACTGCTGTTGGTGGCGGTGGTGGTGGTTATTGGGGTGTTTTTGATACCCTGGGCTATTAGGGAGAATAAGGAGTCGAGAAAGGCGGCTTGTGAAAAGGCGTTGGAGATACAACATACTTATGTTATTAATAAGTTGCATTGTAAACCGTCGGCATAGGGAGAGATCATAATGGAAGAGAGATGGAATGGATGTGGTTACTGGATAGGGGATTGAATGATGTCGAGGATTTGTCGGAGATGAAAATGAAAGGGGATTATGGATGGTTGTTTCGGTATGGGGTTGGCTTGGATTGGCTATTTCCGTATATACGTCCTCGGAAATTGGGATGATGAAGATGAAAGTATTATGGCAGACCATGTACCAGCAAAGATTTCCAATAAATGTATGGCATTGGAGGGTATAAAGAAGGCTTACATACGGGACCGTGAAGATTACCTGTGTGAAGAGCTTTTTAAACCAGGTTATAATGAATTTGTTTATCAAACTCGGTCACAGATTTCTCAGAGTTGACTGCAACAATTTTACCATAACTTATTCCAAAGAAATCTTTCCTCGCATAGCGGTGTAATAGTGACTTCTTGTGTACAGAATGGCGTTCTTGACAGGTCTAGCAATTCTGAGCCTTTATTCTTGTAAATGCACATTTTTTTCTTAATTGGCTGTTCTTTAGATTTTCAGGTGCACGATAGCTTTGCACTGCGACTTCCTGTTGCTAGGCTGCGTATCGTGCGTCATGATATATCACCAATGCATGCCGCCGCCTTCCCGTTCTCTGCCCTCCCGCCACCGCAAATAGATATGAATTTGCACCGCCTTATGTGTAAACCCAAAAACACTGGTGACTATAAAAAATAAAGACGTCACAACATGTTTCTAGAAGTGCCCTAAACCCTACCTGCGTCACTGTTCAGGACAGGGAAGGTGCACTTGCGGGGAACTCTCTTCAGCATCTCGAGTCTCATGTCAACGGTATTACATGATTCTACTTCCTCTAGCTGGCATTTCCATTCTTATTCCAATCGAATCCGATTATGATGTCCGTTTTGCGCGGCGACTCGACGGTACAAGACATCTCCGCCCTCCTGTCTGCTAAATCCAACTCTGGAACAAGCCTGCTGCATCAGACTACAAAGCATCGTTATCTGCTATGTATGCTTCATCAAGTTTTCTCCTTTGTGTTAAAAGATGCTTGGATTGGCATGTCACCTGAGGTGGGGATCTAGGTGTAGGACGCTCTAACCGTCCCCTGCTTATATTTCCTTGCTCTCTGTTCGATGTACTTGCTTACTGTCAACCAATGCATTTGTCTTCTACACCTCCAGATTCTTCCTCACGGTGCTCACTCTAATACTTTCTATTGACATCTTTTTCGAATTAAAGCTTCCAGGAGCTGATTGGTTTCTCCTCCAACTGAGATCCGGGGCCATACACCCCTCCTCCCCCCTCCTCCCGATGCATACTTGGACCGAATACCTCAAAGGAAAAATGTTTCCGATTTGGCCCGCTTCTTATTCCTCGACCATACTCAAGCCTTTCTAATCAAATCAATTTCCGAATAGACCCACATTCGGTCCACCCACATCTAATCCTCGATTGCGTCCGCTGCATCGGACTACGAAACCCTCCTCCGAACACCACACTGTCGAGTCGGCTAATCCCCTCACTATATTCTGAGGGTTCCACTCCAGCCGGCAGAAGTCTTTTTCATGATGTGACACGACAAAAGAAATGGTGAATTATATCCATAGAACCTCGGAGACAACAAAAGAAATCCGTGATACAATTGTCCGGATGGATGAATGTACCAATGCACACCTCGAGCACTTCAACAATATGTTAGAAGGTACCCTGAAGCAGATGGAGGCAGTGTTGTCTGAGAACACTATACTGCGCCAGGCGAATGAGGCCTCCAGAGCAGAAACGGCAGCCCTCAAAGTTGCCGTGGACGCCCTCACACAGAAATTCGACGAGCACACAGCAAAGTCAGCCCCTCCCTCCCCGGAGATCATGGCCCCCTCTGCCTCAATGGAGGAGATGACAACGCAACTGTCCATCGTACACAATGATATCCAAGATGTCTTGGATGCTGTTCTCAACCCGAACACTAAGAGAAAGCGACGCTCCGGCCATCAAGACATCGAACCAACATCTGACACAACCCAACGACTAATGACCCATAAACAACGACGCAATGCATCACCAGAGCATAGCTTGATGCACTCGATACATGCAACCACCACTGCCCAGGACAAACTTGATGCTCTAAAGATCAAGTATCCCCCATGTTCACCTGCCATAACCCCAACCGAAACATTACCCAACTCTCTTCCTCAAGTATCTCCTCAGGTCACACCTCTTCCGGACGTCCCTAGCACTGCCCCTGCTGAAGGCGAAGGTTGGAAGATAGTGGAAGGCAAGACAATGCGGAGGAAGAAGAGAAGTGAACAGACAAGCAACCAGAAGGCAGCTCCAAATAACGACAATACCCCAACAACAAAGACTGGTAGGAGGGGAAAGAGCACCTACCAACCCAAACCAACGACTACTCCCACAAAGAAAACCTGGGCAGAGGTTGTCAAAAGTGGAGGAATTAATGTCCAGATTGTCTTAGGCAATGACCACCTTCAACTAATCACACCGACGACAAGAGCCCGAAGAGAGAGGCAAGGAGGGGCAGCACGAAGGCTCAAAAAGAAGGCCCGAGCAGGCGGAGGGACGGAGGAGGAGAGAAGGGGAAGAAGTAGCCCGGCAGTAGTATAAGGCCCAAGAAAAGAAAAAAGAAAAAAAAAAAAGGATTTAGATGTGAAGGGAAGGGAAGAGGAATGAGGTGAATGACTAGGCGGAATAATAATTGAGCGTACAGGGCTCTAGACTATATTGACGCGAAAGAAAATCAGCATGGAGAACACCAGGGTGCTGTGGCCCCAAACAATGAAGAATGCTCTGGGGCTTTTCCCAGTAGGCCTCCGGGATTACAGACCGGGGCCTAAAGATGTATATAAACACAGACCACGTCATAACCTTACGGTTGGGAACGTTTAAGAATCAATCAATCAATCAATCAATCTTTTTCATGATCCCACTCTGGAACCAATCCCTCACTGTTCACAAAGCATTCTCATCTCTCAGTCTTATTCCAACTACAAAATCCCAGACCCACTGGGGTTTCTTAATCCGACTGAATATCCTCTTGAGATACATCTTCGCCTTCTAGCTTTCTTTGTCTCCTTTGCCCTCGATTTGTTTCTCCCAAAAATCCAACTTTGAACATCGAACGGTCTCACAGACAGCATTCTCTCTCTCGGCCTTATTCCAAGTACAAAATCGGCTTGCTCATTTACCTATACCAGCTCTCCAGGCTCGTAACACAGCCTGTCCATCTGCCTCGTTTCGTCAGGACTTGGAGAGAGGTACACACGAGATCCCGGTCTAGGAATTGATCCGCTTTTTGACCAATGTTTGGCACTATTTTTGGTAGTTGTGTGTTGCTGGGTTGTGTGTGGAGTAATTTCCAGGTAGGAGCTCAGCAGCAAGTTGGGCAAGTTCCGTAGTATCACGGGAGAGATTAGTTTCCAAATTTTTGAGAAGCTCTTGTCCGGTCACTAATGCATATTGTTCTTGAGCGAATATTGTTCTTGCCAGTTCCTCGCGAGAGTTACTAAATCGATCTGATTAAGCCTTGCATGTGACTTTATTGAGAACGAACCATCATGTATATATATGTATGAGGAGAATAATGAAAACATCACAATATGTAAAAAAATCTGTTCCTCTGAAAACATTGTCTTCTTCATAAAAAATAATTTCGCAATGTAAATGTAAAATGTAAAGCTGCTAGCTGGGGACTAGAGAACAGTATAAGCTAAAACCTTGGCCTCAAAAGCAAAAGAATGACGACGTCGACAGGACTCGAACCTGCGCACGCGAACGTAAGAGATTTCTAATCTCTCTCCTTAACCACTCGGACACAACGCCTTGATTATATCACAGCCTACTTTCTACCATATTGAAACTCTACTAAAGCTGCAATCAGATGGGACATACTCGTACATCGACGGTGACCTGCTAAGATCTCTCCGGATCAATGATCTTCAAAACAAAACACCGAACAACTCACAACTGGACGTCATATCTGGTTTTTTTTTTTTTTTTGAGTGTGTGTGAAGTAGATGTGTTGAATGATAGTTGAGGCGATGACACGATGAGATGACGAGATGACGAGATAGAACACGCCGATAAGATGGTAGACTGTATTTACGCAAAGGAGGGAAAAAAAAACAAAGACTTGATCTAAGAGCAGTGATATTTCTTCAAAGTATCGACGGCTGTAGTGAGTTTTTTATATATGCCCTGAATAATATTTATTACCCCCTTCATAAAGCAGTTCCTTTGGACCAAACCAGTTTTCGTAGTTTTGAACAGTTCAAGCCTGGCATTCAATTCTGTTAATTGGTTTTCGCAGTTTTTTTTCAACCAGTTTATGTTACTGATAGTAAACTGAACTGGGTCGCTGTACGGTTGTCATATTCCAACAGTCCGTATAGTCCCCGTTTTGGTCGTCGGTTTGAAGTGGTTCGTATGACTGGGAGGTCTGAGAAAGAAGAACATAGACATAAAATCATAAGCATATCATAACTATATCATAACTATATCATAAGCATATCATAATCATAATCATATCATAATCATTAAACATGTTCTCATAATGTTCGTTATCACCTATCACTATCACCTATCACCTATCACTATCACCTATCACCTATCACCTAAAACCTATCAACAATACCAATATATAACCAACGAAAAAAAAACCGATTATAAAAAACGCAAGAAATCATTAATTATAACCATCATTCATAATCATAAAGCATAACCACATCATAGCCATAATCATAACCACATCACATCAACAACCACATCAATAACAACCACATCATAATCATAATCATAACCACATCATAACCACATCCCATCACATCCCATCATATCCCATCATATCCCATCATATCATAACCACATCCCATCACATCACATCACATCCCATCCCATCACATCACATCACATCCCATCATAACCACATCACCATATCATCAATCATAGCAATCATATCACATCACATCAAACCACGCACATTCCCTATCTTCCAATGCCATAAACCAGCCCATATCCGTATTATAACTCGTAGTCGCAGTCCCAGAAAAAAACCAGACAATCAAAAGATAATAACAGAAGCAAAGAAGGTAACGAGAGCTGAAAAAACGGAAAGCCGGGGATCAAGTATAGTAAAGTAAAGCCGAGTAAAGTAAAGTCAAGTAAAGTAAAAGTAAAGCCAAGTAAAGCCAAGTAAAGCCAAGTCAAGTATAAACACGAATATAAGTTCATAAGTTATTCATAAACCGCAACAAAAGAAAAATCAGCCATCAGTCATCATCCATGATCCGTTAATCCCAAACGAAAGGTAGTCAGTCAAGTCAAGCCCAGTCAAGTCAAGCCACGTAGAAAAAAACCAGAAACCAGAAAGCCAAGAATAACGATAAAAGGTAAAAGACAACGATAAACTAAAAAAAAAAAGATCCCATTTTTTATAAAAGAAAAAGAAAAAAAGAACTCCCACAAATCCCAAATACAACAAAAACCAAATACAATAAAAAAAAAGAAAAATCAAAACCCCATAAACGAAAGCATAAGATCTCCCTAAGAAAACCCCAGAAAACCTCGAAACTATAAAAAAAAGAACAAAAAAAGAACGAAAAAAAAGAGCAACAAATAAATAGCGCCATTATCCCAATCCGTCATAAAAAAAAACAGAAAAACAGAAAGACAAAAAAAAAAAAACTATTATTCCACAGAAAAAAATCAGACAGAAAAAAAAGTCTTCCAATCGAAAAACCCCCAGATCCGATTCCAGTCGTTCTTGATGCTTGTGGTTGTGTTGTTTTTTTTTCTTCGTAGTAATCATTATGCATGTCCTTCATTCCTCCTTATCCTTTATTCCTTGTTCCTGTTCCTGTTCCTATTCCCGTTCCCATTCCTATTCCTATTCCAGTTTCCTATGCCTATTCCCATTCCTGTTCCAGTCCACCTCCACTCCCGCCTCCATATCCATATCAATATCCTTCCATAACCCTTCTATCCAATTCCAACCTAATCAATCGACATCCCATCACTATCCACCGACCCTATCCCTGATCCCCCATCTCTCCGTATAGCATCCGGGAGGTTACTGTCGCTATTCTACCTTCTAAACAACCTCTCGGTCGCAGCCTCCGCTCTCTTCAACGCATTCAATCTTGAAGCATCCAACTCTACACTCTCCCTAAGCCTTCCCACCACTCTTCTTCCCGGAGTTCTAGTCCCCAAAAGCGATACTCTTGCTGATGATTCATCCTGCGATACTACGCTTCGATCCCCCTGCGAACTCACTGTTCCGATCGAATACCGCTCCGCTGAAGCCGCCCTCTCCCCGGTGCTTAATCTATCCCCAACAGTCAATCTATCCCCCACAGTCAACCTATCCCCCGCAGCGCCACCAGTCAAACTCAACTCCGCCCTATCCCTCTCCCTATCAGTTCCAAAAAATCTTTTCGAAGGACTCGCCATGGCTCTCGCGGGACTTGACATTCCGGCAGCTGTAGTACTTCGTCTGGCACTGGTAGTATCCAACGCACTTAGGCCAGAATAATCCCTTGTAGACTCCACTCTCGCACTTAACCGATTCGAAGCCAATCGTGTAGTCGCATTTAATTCAGTGACAGCACGGCTGGGTGCACGCAGACGGTCCCTCTCCCGCTGATCATCGAATCCATCCTTCAGCGCCATTGAGCCTCTGGGACGAATCGTAGGTGACTGTGCCATTTCCCCACCTGCTCCGCTTCGTGGGGAAAAGTTGGATGCAACTGACAGCGATGCCAACGAGTTTTTTCGCTCGGCAAAACGACCCAATGCTCGAGTTGGCAGTAGTAAAGTGCTAGAGTCGCGGGAATCCCGGTTGTTACTGAGCATCGAGTCCCGGTTATTGCTCAGCATAGAATCCCGGTTATTGCTGAGCATCGAATCCCGGTTGTTACTGAGCATGGAATCCCGGTTATTGCTGAGGAGAGAGTCGCGGTTAGTTTCCCTTGTAGTGTCGGCAGGATCGCGGAATAGGCGAGTGCTGGGGCGAGAAGCAGGGAAACCAGGTTGAGCAACTGAACCGTTAGCAGCGGCAGCGGCGATTTTGCTCTGTTCGAGCTGTCTGTGTGCTTCAGTGAGCGCGAGACAAAGCTCGGTTAGCGAGCGACAAAGAGAGTCGGTTTTCCGGCGGACGGTACGGTCTGCGATAACCTGAGTTGTTGGGACTCCGGGTGCTCCTGGTGCTCCAACGATATTTGCCATCTCGAGGGCATCCTTGGCTGCTAGCTCAAGGTGCTTGTATACGTCAGGTGGAAGTGTTGCTTTGCTCTTTGCCAACGCGGTATGTAGTAAAGGGTGGGAGGTTGTTTCGGCAGTCGCATTGGCATGTGGATTGCTGACGTTTCGCGGCGAAGACGAAATAGTGGTGATGGTTGTAGTCGCGGTCCGCGGTCGCTCGCCGGAGGAGGAAGAAGCGCCTCCACCGCCGGCTCTTGAGGGGGGAATTTGCCCCGTCACTTCTAACCGTCGAATCCTCGATTTCAAATCGTCCAATTCGTCCCATACCGAAGATGCCGCAGTGGTTGATACAGTAGACACCGAGTCGGAGGATCTTGGGCCCATTCCTGCACCTGCGACAGAAGCTGCGTACTCGGTATCGAGTCTTATTGATGCACCCAATGATGGACCCGCATCGTCAGCCAAAGGCGAAGCACCAAGAACTCTTGAATGCGGTCTGCTGTTGCCGTCAGCCATTGATTGACTTCGAGAGTGAGCAGTGTTTGGTGATAAATCGCGACGACTGTGAATGCTGCGAGGTCTGGCTTGAAAAGGTCTCGGAGTAATGGACGACGTTCGCTCTTCGATGTGTTCAGCTTCGGAGTGTCTTCGTGGGTAGTCTGCTTGGGAGGGCATTCGAACATTTCGGCGCCACTCTTCTTCTCTGATTTCCGGAGGCGACGAGTTGAACACGTCGTTTGTGGGTACACCGGGGGAGGATTGAGTATCGGAGGGTAAACTATCTCGATACTGAGGCTGTTGCGAAGCCTGACGAGCCTATTCAAGCACTGGGTCAGACACGTTGCAATCCAATTGTGGTTCATGCAGCATGCAAGCAAAAGCATAACGAATAGGAAAAACTCACTCTTCGTCGTTCCAATCTATCCTTTGCCCGGCTGGTACTATTGCTTCTAGCAAGATTCAAAAAGACATCCTCATTTTGTTCATCCTGCTGCTGCTGTCCGTTCTGTAGATCCTCCAAACCCCTCAAGGTCCTATCCTTCTCATCATATTCATCATCGTCCTCTTCCTCGTCGTCGTCGTCAAAGCTGGCGTAGCTCTGGCGCCGCTGCATTCTGTCGCGTTGCCCCTGAGGACGTGAAGGAGTCGCGGGAATGGTGGCAGTGCTCTGACTGCTGCTCGTCCCGTCTGACCTGTTGTAGTGTGGGCGACTTGTGTTGGGAGTTGACGGCGGTTGGAGGGAATATGATGGGCGATTATTATTATCCATTGCTGAGAATTTGCGCAAGTAAGAAAGTGCTGGTGGAGGGCCGTCGCTGGTCTCTACACCATTACTACTGTGCTGTGCAGGAGCGTGTTTTCTGGGTGGTGTCGGAGGATCTCTAGCCGACGCGTTTAGTGCTGCAGGTCTCTGAGTGAGGCTGGTGTCGGTGGTGGTGGTGGTGGTAGTGGTAGTGGGAGTAGAAATAGCGGTATTGGTGGTGATGTACGGATCTGATGGGTCGCGCGGCTGAAAAGTTGTGGGATTCGCTGAAGTTTCCTGCAGTGTAGCGGCGGCGGCAGTAGTGGTAGTTATGGCTCTGTCGGTAGCGGATGATGGAGTAGAAATGCAAGTAGGGGCGATGGTAGTGGAAGCAGTAGTTGTAGTTGTAGTTGTAGTTTTCGTAGTCGGGGTCGTAGGATTAGCTGGATCGTCTTGATCAAGTCTGACAACGGATTGTGTTTGAGTTTTATCGAAGTGAGATTGGACCTTTTCGCGGTGAGATTGGACCTTTTCGCAGTGAGATTTGACCTTTTCGTTGTTTGGGTAGGTTTGGCTGTGACGCTGGTGCGCAAAGTGGATCCGGTCTTTGTTGGCGGTGGTGGTGGTGGTTGTGGTTGTGGTGGTGGTGTCAGTAGTGTGAGTGGGAGTGGGAGTGGGAGTGGTAGTAGTGTGGGTGGTGGTGGGAGTTGAGAAGTTGGCTGTGGGAGCAGCAGCAGCAGCAGCAGGAGCAGCAGTAGGATTAGCGGCAGTCGTGGTAGACGGAGCAGCTTCGGGTTTCCTCTCAGCAGCAATCGTCTTTGTCGTTTCAACAATGCTTGTTTGTACTCGTAGTTGTACTTGTTGTTTTTGTTGTTGTGTCTGTACAACTTGACCATCATTTCCTTTCACTGACCGCAGTGGTATTAATTCACTCTTTTTGATTATTTTCTGTGTCGCTTTTGTTAAATTCTGTTTTTGATTTGCAGCTGTCGTCGCTACTACTGTCGCTGTGAGTGGTGGCGGCCGTGCACCACCACCAGTCCTGCCTGACAACGGGGCTGGTGTGACCGCGACCTGGTGGCCTGGGACCGGAATAAGACCGTGACCTTTTTGCGGAACTAGCGGCGGACCCAAGCCCAGCCGATTCTGCGGCGGCGACGGTGACGACGGTGACAACGGCGACGGCGACGGCGACGGCGATGGGGACGGGGATCCAGCCAAACTCCTCAACGAAGCCGCCCTAGCAATCGTACCTTCAATAGACGGAAACGGAACCGGCGTTTGTATTTGTTTCTGATGTTTTTTCTCCGCCATTTTTCTGATCGTAGAAACCGTCGGTAATGCTGAACTTGAACTTCCTGAGCCTGATGAACCAGATCCCGATAATTCCCGATTCATCACACTCCTATTATTTCCCACTGCTGCTGGTCTTCCATTTGGTAATAATCCCTCCTGATACCTCATAGGTAACGTTGCACTCCTCATCACCGGCAATTTTCCACTGGTAGAAAGGTTGCTGGGAGATACAACCGAGCTTCCATCACTCGATAATCTCCTGTCCCTTTCCCGACGAGGAGTTGACGGCAGCAACCCAAACACCGGCGGCGGAACATCTCTCAAATTCTGTCTGCTCGACGAAATCGTGGATGAAGTCGTAGAAGCCCTTCCCCTGCCCTCAACCATGGGTATACCTATCCCCCCAGAGCCGGTACTACTACTATACCTATGCCCCATAGATTTCCCTCCAAGATTCACCACAGTCTTGGTGGAAATATTGGATGCGGTACTTGTGTTTCTTCTATGTCCTTTTTGTGGCATGTTATCCCCGGCTTGTACGGGGGAAGGAGATGGAGAAGAGGCGGTCATGGGGGAAGGAGACGGAGAAGAGGCGGTCATGGGTTTTATCAACCCCTCCATTCTTGCATCGCGGTTATTATCCCGGGGTTTCTGGAGTGATGAAGCGGTGGGTTGTGATATACTTGATATACTTGATATGCCGGAAATGCCAGAGACAGATCGATACGATCTATGACCTATAACCCGGTCGTTGCTGCTGATGCTGCTGCTGATGGTGGACATTTTGTTGCAGTTGCATGGAGGAAAATTCTGCGTCGGGATCCTGTGTAGGTGCTTGAAGATTTGAAGGTTCACCCCGCACTCCGCACTGCACTCCGTCGGCTCTCCTTTCGCTTATCGCCAGTCCTCAGATCAGTCCTCAGATCAGCCTTCCGTCTATCTATACCCCGCTGCAGTCCGTATACCCCTCTATAAACCTCCTTCGTCCTGGGCACCGAAAACCTTCCCACGTACCAGGAACTTCGCGACGATCCACCTCTCGCTATGGCTATTGTAGTTGTAGTTGTAGTTGTAGTTGTAGTATAGTGCTATCTAGCCGCCGTGCTGTCAAACTCTATTTCTTGTGGGGCGCGGGGTCTGTGAGGTCTGTGCTGAATCGAATCGAATCGGATCTTGGTTGGGCGGCTATGATGGGGGTTTCTCTTCTGGTGATGGTGATCGGCTTTGGGGCAGGTTCGGTGCGCCTTCGATGAGCCTTCTGTGGGCCTTCTATGGATTAGGATCGGCTTTGGGTTCGCTTCTTCGCTTGTTCGATGGGTTTTGTGGGCTTTGGGTTGGGTTGGGTACTGTAGGCCTTGGGTTGGGTTCCGTTCGTTCGGTGCGCTGGGTGCGCTCTCGGTTCGATTGGTTGGGCTTCGATATGGCTTCGATGTCTTCGATGTCTTCGATGTCTTCGATGTCTTCGATGTCTTCGCCTTCGCTTCCGTTCGTTCGTTCGTTCGTTCGGTGCGCCTTTGCTCCAGTGCGCTCTCAGTTCGATTGGCTGGCTGGCTGGCTGGCTGGTTGGCTGGTTGACTGGTTGGTTGACCAGTAATCGCGATAAACCTTCACCCAGTAGCTGACTTTTTCGTTCTCTTGTTCTCTTCTTCCCTTGTTCTCTTATTCGCTGGTTCTCTGGTTCCCCGGTTTTGCTGCGTAGCGCTGCGATGTTCTCGATGCGATACTAAACGAAACCGTAGTTGGTAGCTGAACGAAACCGTACGTAGCTGAAAACCGTAGCTGAAAAAAATGTCGCAATACTGTAGTCGATATCAGATCAGATCTTGTACAACCAAAATATCTAAAATATCTAAGATATCTAAGATATCGAAGCTACCGGTGCGAAGGTGTTGGATGTGAGATGTCGAAACGAAACGAAGCGAAGATGTCGTGCTTAGCCAGGCGGCCGGTGAAACGTTGCAAGCCGTTGCGAATCACGGGAAACGAAACTAAACGGCGATTTTCGCGGGGTTTTCGCGGTGACTCGGTGGGGGCCGGGGTTTCGCGGTCGGGAGAGGGGGGGGGGGGGGGGGGTGTAGCGGGATGTTGCGGGATGTAGCGGGTTTATGGATAGGATAGGATAAGATAGGATCCGGGGTGTGGGATCTGGGATTTCGAAAGGATGCGAGGATGCGGCCGCTGATAAGCATCGTGAACGGTGGACGGTGGACGGTGGGGTATGTAGCATAGTATCCAGAGCACGGAAGAGCAGCGCAGTATCTGTAAATTCCAACGATGGATGTATGTTTGAGTTCGAAGTTGAATTTCGTAGTTGGATTTCGTTGTTGGATTCTGGATTTCGGATTTCGGATTCTGGATTTTGGATTTTTACATACAGGTACGGTATTCACGGGGATTAACGGGTTCTCTTGCTCTTTATAAAATCTAGAAAATCTATAAAATCGAATCCTCTTGAAATCTCTGCGTCTTAGATCTGAAGTTTTAGATTCTGTTCTTCTTTTTCTCTTCGGCCTTCGTTTCTTATTCTTCACGTTTCGTTTTTTTTCGTTTCTTATTCTTCACGTTCCGTTTCGTTTCGTTTCGTATTTATTCGCTTCATGATTTTTTCTTACCTATTCTTCATCATCTCTCTGCAGTTGTAAAATCATCATCATCAAGTTGAATACCAGCAGCCAGACAGTAAAACCCATGAAACCCGTGCCGTAGAAGCTGATGTGCAAAAAAATCAGCGACAGCGACAGCGGGGAATGCGCGCGGATGAGATGAGATGAGCTGCTGATAGGCGATGGGCATCACTGACTGAAACAGAGCCAGAAGCAGAGCCAGAGCCAGAAGCAGAGCCAGAAGCAGAGCCAG
The DNA here is from genome assembly GCA_024516155.1 of Pyronema omphalodes. Classification (NCBI taxonomy): domain Eukaryota; kingdom Fungi; phylum Ascomycota; class Pezizomycetes; order Pezizales; family Pyronemataceae; genus Pyronema; species Pyronema omphalodes. The sequence continues at coordinate 172,440 of JAJJXM010000069.1, forward strand.
AAGCAGAAGCATAAACCATACCGAGCCACCCAGAACGCCCGTCCGCCCGCCTTAACCAGCAACCGGCAACCAGCGACCAGCAACCAGCAACCAACGACCAGCAACCAACGACCGCACTGGACCAAAATCCATCAATATTCAAGACAAGTAATACATTACCATTCTACAATACTCATAAACTGACATAAACAGAGTATGTAGATACTGTAGATACTGTAGATACTGTAGATACTGTAGATACTGTAGATACTGTAGATACTGTAGATACTGTAGATACTGTAGATACTGTATATACTGTAGATACTGTAGATACTGTAGATACTGTAGATACTGTAGATACTGTAGATACTGTATATACTGTAGATACTGTAGATACTGTAGATACTGTAGATACTGTAGATACTGTAGATACTGTAGATACTGTATATACTGTAGATACTATTGATACACCATGTACATAGACCAGAACCAGAACCAGAAACCAGAACTCATGGCGTATATGGTACACCACTGTCATGGGTATATAGGCCCTCTTAGGCCCTCGTAGTGGTAGGCGTAGTGGCAGCCGTAGTGGTAGCCATAGGTAGGGCAGAGTAGGGCAGAGTAGGGCAGAGTAAACGAGATTGCGTATCAGATTCAGAAGTAGATTTTAATTTCCTTTTAAAAAGAACAAAAAAAAAAAAAAAAATTTCGGAACGGATTCGATGATTACAAGGTAATACCAGGTACCAGGTACCAGGTATCTTATATGTATATCTATTGACTGAGATTTTTTTTTTTTAGTATTTTTATCCTTTCTCTTGTAACAGCAGCAGCAACAGTAACAGCAGCAGCAGTTGTTTTTTTCTTGACAGAAGATGTACAGAAGATATACAGAACTTCAAGCTTTGTTCGCGGTAGCGGGCGGTGCTGGGTAGGGCTGTATTTTGCGATTGCGTTTGCGTTTGCGGCAGGCAGCAGTCGTCAGTCTCGTCAGGAACCCCAGGGCTCCCAGGGACACAAAATTGAAAATCCATGAAGAGCAAAGTCACAACCACAACCACAGCCGTTTCTTTTTTTTCTTTCTTTTTGTTTTTTTTGGCGACTGACTGGCGACTGACTGGTGACTGGAGATTGGTGAGGTTTTACCCGGTGCTATGCTTCTGTGCTTCTGTGCTTCAGAGCATTGGAGAATCTGGAGGCGATGGACGATGCACGATGGGTTAAGCGCTGGCGTATCGCTTGCTGGTGCAACAAAAACCGATAGCGTTTGCTGTATGTGGTATATTTCGAGATAAAGATTTCGAAGGTTGAAATGACATAAGTATTTTTTATAAAGGATAAATGTGATGGTGATGGTGCATGGACATACAGATACAAAGATATGTACAGACAGCAGCATATTTATGATAGGGTAGCGTAGTACATTCTGACTGGTTATTTACTGATAAACAGCGAGCATCGAGACATGCAAAAAAAAAATGATAGTCAATAGTCAATAGTCAATGATAAAACTGATATATTTTTTTTCCTATCTATATGTACCTCATATCTACATCCAATGTTTTTTTCCACCGTAGACAAAAAAAAAAAAACACATATCAAACCCCTTTTGTAAAAGAAAATTTCCTTTTTTTTTTTATGCATTTGAAAATCACTGTATTGTATTGTACAGCTGTACTACTATACGAGCTCCTACTATACTGCTATGCTACTATACTGCTGTATATTCAGAAGTTTTTTCTCGGCTCAGCGGCAGCTTCTAGTAGTCATAGTCATAGACGCGCACAGAATTTTCTACTCCCGATATGCTACCATACATAAGCATAACACCATACGCAAGTCTCTTTCTTTCTTCCTTTCCTTCTTCTTCCTTTCCTTCGATGCATCCCTTCAGACACCAGTCTGTATCTGTAAGTCCCTATGCTATGCACCCATTCCATGGTGCGACATCCGACATCCATCCTCCACCTTGCCGCATAGAAAAAAAAAAAAGAAAAAGGTTGGGGTTTGTTGAGGGGGCGAAGATCCGGCCTCTTTGAGTTTAAGGCTTAGGGGCTTAGGGTACAGTCGTGTAAGAATTTCTGAGAAGTCTATGATCGCCTTCTCAGGAGTCAGCCCTGTTGAGACCTCGATATGGACTGGTTGAAACCGTAGTGGACTTGGGATGGCGCTATGGATGTTATGGCGTGAACTATGGTTTAGCGAAGGCTGGGGTGGGGGTGCTGGGGGATGTGGTGCTGGGCTGGGATGGGCTAGGCTGGGATGGGTATGTAGTGGGGATTATTGTGGTGTTAAGGATATGGCTACGGCAAGATGACTTAACCTAAAGTGATTTATTTTTTGGTATGTTGGATAATGATGAAAATAATAACGAATGGAAAAAAAAACCCATGATTAGGAGTTGATGGTGTATAAATGATGTTTTTCTTTTTCTGGGATTTTTGTTTATTTTTTGGCTTAAGCTACACCATGTAGGTACATAGAAAAACTATGTACGAGGTGCTGGACAAAAGTGACCGTCACCCCGCGCGGCGCTTAGCACAGAAAAGTGACGGTCACTTTTGTCACGGTACCGTACAATCGGAATAGTTTCGATGCGGTGGATAACGGATTGATTCATTTTTTTGTGTTCAAACTTCATCCTACATGATCAACAACACCAACCATACCAAAGCCATGCTATCGGTCTGGAGCGCGAGGAGGGAGATGAATCATCAGGAGAATCAACGGAATTTTTATCACCGAGTGCGGCTTAGTATAGTCACGGTATGGTGCGGTGTGCGGTGTGCGGTGTGCGGTGTATGTAGTCACGGTGCGGTGTGCTCGGGTTCAGCGCCCAGGCCGCCCGCGCGCCAAATCTCATCTTGCACTTGTTTCTGTTTCTGTTTCGCAGTTTCGTTGTCGGGGCAGTTTCGTTGTCGGGCTGTCGCACCATCGCATGGACCTTAAGGGTCATAGACTCCTGGTCCCTTTTATGGTCCCGTTCCCGTTCCCTTTCCCTTTCCCGGTGTCGGTGTCGGGTTCGAGTCCCGGTGTCGAGTCAGGGTCAGGCCTCGAGGCTTTGGCGTTTTGTAAAGAAAGAAAGAGAGAAAGGGAAAAAAGGAAGGAAAACAAAAGAAAGGGAAAAGAAAAAAGAAAGGGAAAAAAAAAAAACAGAAAAAAAGAACAAAAAAATCAAAAGGGAAAAAAAAGAAAAACAAAAGAGGGTGGTTCAGGTTGAAAAAATATACACAAACTCTATTTTCTTTACTCGGGGAGTACGGGCGGATACAGATATCTTTATTGAGGTTACAGTTACACTGTATCGAGTTGAGTAGGAATTGGTATGAGTCCCAATCCTGTTTACTGTGCATCGACGTAGATATGGTACGTGGGACCTAGGTGCATAATCATCTTGAACGATCGCGGTTATCATTATTCTGTTCTCATCGGCAAAACAAAGCCAAACATCCCGCAGCGCGCGTCAAGATGATGGATGCTCAAATCATCGGTCGATAATCGATGACGTCTATGAAGTAGAGTCAGGTAATAAACAAGCCCAGTCAAGTTTCGGGTGTATCATAGCTCCGCCTACATGTAGCGCTTTTTGGTGCTATTTTCGATGGTTCGGGTTCGGGTCATGGTTCTGGTTCGCAATTTCCGGGAAATAATATCATGGTGCTATGTATACAGTCGGGGTTGACAGGAATGAACCGGCTCGCTAGTTCATGTGATAGAGTACCCGAAGGCACGTTTTTTTGAGATCACGTTTTCATTGATGACAGGGAACTGCGGAATGTTCATAATGCTGAGTTTGATTTTCTTTTTTTCGGTTCAGAGTTCGTTTTAAGTCGAAGTTCACAAACCTAGTGGGAAAAAAAATAAATTTGATGAAACTTGACATAATTATTAAATCATAAAATGATCAAATTGCCGCACTGTAAGGTCATAAAATTATTGAATAATTGAATTTTCAAGAAACCGGGTTGAAATATTATCGACCTATTGTATTATCGAGTTATCAAATTATTGAAGTATCAAAATATCGAATAATCGATTGTTTTTACCTGCGAAGCTATGATCTGCCGCTAGTCCACAATATTGTCCTCTACAATATTTTTTCCACACTAAACAAGAGTGCGCACACTACCATATCCGTAAACCCCAGCGGTGAAAAATACATTCAACAAGTATCAAGATCGGCAGTCGTGGCCATGATATAAAATTGCATCCACGGAATATTCCCGAGTACACTAGGCACTTCGGTAAACAAGTGTACACTGCTATCTCTACATACATACACCTCGTCCAAAAAAGTGTGTACCTGTCCTAGCCAAAGCCCTCTCACCAAACCCTAATCTTAGCCGATCCCTCACTCGTAACCCCGCGCGACCCCGCACAGCACACACAAAAAAACAAAAACCACAAAACCTAAGGAATGGCAAATGATCATATGACGACGATTATACGAACCGAAAGAAAAACGTGGGAGCTATGTACAGCTACGGATACTTAGGATGTTATACATATGTAGAAAGAAGGTTGATCTTGTGACCCGTCGGATTGTAGATTGTAGATATGGACTGCGGGTTGTGGGATGGGGTTGTGATTCGGATTCAAGAATCAAGCCAATCAATGCATCGACAATGTCGCCTTATCTACAGATTGCGGGGCTGAGACTGGCACTGGCGCTGAAAAAAGTAAGTGCAGTGTAGGTGGTTCGCCTATTAGGTATCGGTAAACAATATTGGATAGGCCAAGCTATGTAGGCTGAACGTGCAAAAGAAACAAATTACAAGGCTGACCCCACCCGCCGCGGCTGCTTTTTGATCTCTCTGTATTCTCATCACTCGACTCCAGAAATCCAGCGGGGGTTTGTACTATGACAATTGAACCGGGTATTGTGAAAACAATGGTAAAGAGCGCTCAGAAGGTATAGGGAAGCAGAGGAGTGCATTTTTCGCCAAAGGGTATAAAGTGCATTTATGCGCATTTTATGTACAGAAGCCAGTTCCTTTATCTTCGTTCCTTTAAAGTCTTATCAAAGTTCAATTTAGATAGTCGACCCGAAGTCGAGGGGCGTGGGGAGCCTGGATAGCCCTAGATACCCTGGGTGCACTCGGATCTCATAGCCTCGTAGCCTCGTGACTTGTCAGGTTGTATCAACTATACGCATGAACATATCGATCAAAACTCTAACCGAAACTGTAACCTGTAATCCGTATAATTACAATCGAAAATTTATTTTGAATCGCTAAATCCTAGACAAAGTCAAAGTCAAAGTAAAAGTCAAAGTCAAGAACAAAGTCAAAGTCAATCACCAACTATGCAGCGAGATGCAAGTGCGGGACAATGCAGTATGTATATGTATGTATGTATCATACCATAGTACCTTACCGTATGTCATACACGGGTATGTACCTACCTGTCTACCCATCTGCCTGATTACCTACATGCCTCGCTTTCTACATACATATGTACATAATTCCCCGAGTGCCGGCTCACCTTACAGACATACTGCCTTGACAATATGGCGCTGTATGTAAGTCTCAGAAGCTCCCGCTTTCTTTATTTATTGGCCTACATATGTCCCGCCGGACCAACGTACTGAAGGGAACCGATATGAAGCGATAAGGTTGCCGATTCTGCTTCTAATTCTGTTTCGCATTCTGCATTTCATATAGCCCGCATCTTGCATCCCGCATCTAATCTCGCAGCCCGTAGCCCGATCTACGCAGAACTAGCTGAATTGCACTAAACAACGGTACCTACACTTTCCAGTTCCAGTTCAAGTCCAAGTTTACCCATTCGTAGAGGACTTTGGTTCAGATTAGGTTAAGTTTGGTTGGTATAGATTAGGTTAGATCGGGTCGGGTCGGGTCAAGTCGAGTGCCATATTGATCTTATTTAATATTAATGCAGAGCCGGTATATGATATATATATATTCTGGTGACTGTTTGTTGCTTCCAACTTATGGTCTTTATATATGCATATAGACGCACACAGCGAAATTGGTTAGGCCACATTAGGTTGGCTCGGAGTGTCAGTATTGGGAATTATGCAGTATGTGGATTGTCGAAAAACGCAGGTTTGACGTGAGGGAAAGCTTGGAGTCCAACGAGAGTGAAAGATGGAGGTAGAAATAAAATTAAAGGATTGGATGAATAACGAGTATCTACAACGAGGGAAAGAACACAAGGAGGGGATACGCGCTAAGGCAACATCCACTTCCATCACCGGTCACAAAGAGAACACGGCTCCACAGGCAAAAACTTCAACATGGATGTCTAAACATGTATAAGCAACAGTCAATTTATGTTTGGTATTGTAGATACCTAGACTATTGGCTTCTTATATGCGAACATGTAGTTATGTATGGTACTTACGCTGGGGACTCTAGATCTTTTACCCCGCGTTAAAAAAAAGGATGCGACAATTCTTTTCTGATGGAGAAATGGACAAACTGGGTCGATATTCCTCATTGATTTACTGTTGATGGATTGATAGCAGATCAGCTCCGTTGAAACTTGGTACGCGAAGAGGTGGTGATGGAATGCGAAGTGAAAGGGATCTAAGGGCAGTGAGGGTTTAACCCTCGAAAGTAGACCCGATTCCGAATAGTTTCCACTCAGAAGGCACCCTCTGATAATCTTCAGCTGTAAGAAGAGAACCACCCGACTCCAGGGTATCGATAGTATGACTGCTGTGAGTTCAATACTTATCGTGACTCCATCCAACTTAAAGGGTCTCTATTTCCCGTCGCTTAATAAGTGCATTCGGAATCCCGCAGATTCTGAGAAGTTAAAGTTGGAAGGGTACATCATGATGCATGAAAGTGTACGGGAACTCACAGGACGGGTAGTCACTGACTGACTGCAGATGTTCAGACACTGTATGCGCATGATTCTTTGTACTTTTTAAAGTAGTTGTACATACCCACCTAACACTACCGATATTACCGTAGCGGTAAGTGCTCACCAGTACCGAAGCTGCATGCTCTAAAGTCATCCCATAGTACGAGACAAAATTCAGGAAAGGTTGGAACGGACGGAAGGGAGGAACTGTATCCACGGTGAATTACCCGAATATAGATGGTTAAACCCCGAGCCTTTCCATATGTTTATTTCCATCTTTCACCAAGTACTCCTTCATTCATCAGAGTACGAAAACGAAAAAATAAAAGAAAAAGGGAAAAAAAGAAGAAGAAAGAAGAAAGGGGAATAAGAAGAAGAAAAGGAAAAAGAAAAAGAGCGATAAAAACAGAAAAGCATCATGGAAGCATGAGCTAACTGATATCAGAACTAAGAACCAGCAACAGCCAAACATATTCACCAGTCCTGATGCAAGCGAATAAAGTTGTCATAAAAATAGCAAGAACGACAAGAATACATAACCAACCCAAATCAAACAACGCCAATCCATCCACCAATGCCGCATTTAGAAAACAAAAGCACCTGTACATAGCCGAGAAATACCAAATCCGGTATATTTGTACCCGGTACCCGGTACTTGACCCCAGCTAGGTGAGGTTGTAACAAAAATAACTCGGGTTCATGCTCTCTGCCCTCGGTTCGCAGACCGGGACCGGTCAGTTTGAATATAGAAACACCAGCCGGTATATGTAGTCGAAAAGTACTCCATCAGGGAACTTCCCTGAAATAGCGGTGCTTATTCCGGGGTTGAGAAGTCCCCCCCTTTTTTTGTTTGCCGAAAGTGCGGAAGTGAATGCGGGGATACCCCATGGAGGGAGTTCATGCCAATAGCATAATATACATGCCTACATGAGTGGCTGAGTAAATGTAAAACAGTTAAAAAGTATTTCATTTTCAGACTGATGTATATGGAATTACGATTTCCATTGCAATTAAGAATGCAGAGACGAAAACAAGATTGGTGCTGCAATACCCGAGCCCAGAATCATCACGGTAGAGGTTTTAGAAGAAGTTCCGCAAGGCTTGCTCAATTTCCAACTGAAATATCCATGGCTATCACAATAGGCTTCCCCTGAATTCGAGAAGGATGTTTCTCGATTTTGTTACAGAACAAGTTGTTTCGAAACTTTCATTGAGGGTTAGGGTAAAATTATCAAGTTGAACCGTTGGCGAGTCCTGACGCAAACTTTCAAGTTCCGACATTCGGGTACATCAGTCGTGGCAACCCTCCGATCAAGAATGCATACCACGCCAAAGCAATGCCGGGGAGCCGACCGGGGAACCGGGCTCTACATAATTCCTCTCTCCATGGGGAACCGGCTTCGGGGACGCTTGACAGGTGGCGAAGGATCGTCCGCGTAGTCCGCCAATGGATATGATGTATCGGCGATGATATTTAGATTGCGTGTGGGCTGCACCATTGCACCGCTACGCTACATACGTGGTAGCGAGGGAACCTGTTATTAAGTACGGAATGTTCGCTTCTGCGAGTAAACTTGCTTAAGGTTTGCCACGACTTGATCAAGGTAAGGGGAGCGAAGGATAAGCGCAGTCTCAAAGCGAGGGACCTGTATCCAGGGCGAGGCCCTAATTGCGGGTCCAATGGTAGGGACGTAAGATGCAGATTCCGTGGGGTACATATCACTCGTGTTGAAGTATTATTCGACTTCTTACATACGCAGGTCACGCATAAATGACAAGTTTACGTACGTTATCCTTCAAATGTTATTTATGCTAAGTATCCTGGAGTTACATAAGCTACATTACACTTCACATGATTTTCCTACTGCCCTACATACAACGCCATGTTTACTCCACAAAGCCACAGCCGGACGATTACCGCTTGCTATTGAAGGATGATGAGTGTCAGCCTCCTGAACGCCGCCTCCGCCACTAGAATACAGAAGCGAGGAGGGAAATTTTCACCTTTGGCACTTTGTCGATGCCTTGGAATATTGCACAGAGTTGTGCACAGAGTGGCGTACAGCGCGAGGAATGCATGAAGTGCTGTTTTGAATCTCGTAATGGTGGAACAAAGGCTGAGCCGGTGTGAGCCATAGGCCTGTAGAACTGCTGTGATATGTAACAAGCCTACGGTGGTACAGTAGGGGTATGTGCAGTTGTTTTAACTCGGATAAACATGACTTTGCACCTCCAGTCAACATCCCCACAGGATCCTGAAAAGTGATATCTGGTGACGCTTCCTCTGTCGTTTGGAATTCCCTTGTACGTGATAATGGACGAAGCATTGCTTTCAGGCCACGGAGTAGTTTCTCGAGTAGGGGAAATATCGTAACTTATTGAAGCGGAACCTACATCGAATAAGCGCAATGGCTGAAGATGGGACAGGATACTTTGTCCAGCTGTACTTAATCAACAAACTTTTCTGACCGAGCATATATGATTAGATATATTGCTTAAAAAATGGTCCAAAACTTGAATACCGGCTAATTAAGAAAGATTCTACTCGATCTGCACTCGAGTTTCAAGTACATCATACCGTTGATTTGCACGACAATTTCACCTGGACAGTTTCAGTGAAACAGTGATAGCTGCATTCTATTCATACCGGCCCGTGAGTGACCACTCTTGTAGTTTTATTCCATTTTACAATCAAAGGGCCCATCATGGGGTTTGTATCCTTATAAAACCGATTGCTCTGATATCTGTATGCCTCTTCTGAACAGCAATGAGTATCACAGAGAAACGCTTACCAGGATATATTAACTGCCATAGCAATGGAAATACCACGGTTATGGAAACATGCTGCATCCTATCGTTCTCTGTCACATCCCATCGCCCATGAATTGAATACAGCCCACAACGACGAAACCTAATAGCAACAACCATGACGTTATCAATGATTCCAGGATTCCAACAACATTGACCATGGCTGATGGATGAAAGCTCCTATTCCCGCTCTGTGGTAATCTCTCTATCCACTAACAAAACCTCTACATCACAGGCCATGCTCGAAGAGAAAAGCTAAAGCGACGGCAAAATTCCAACAGCTTGGGTATCCCTGGGTACTGAGCTGGGTCCGGTATAGACTCTGAACAACTACGCACATACGGCTGTAGCCAACCGACCGTGGGCCACTAGAAAAAAGGCGCCCCCCCCTTCCCCTCCACGCCGCGCCTCATAACCTGGGCGGTAATTATGAATGTCATAAAAAGATAGCGCAGGCTGGGTCATGGAGAGGATAACCGCTGATGATCGGATGGCCATGGTTTCTACTAAGACTACGATTGTGCATCTTTTTATTGGATGATGACTTAATTATACATGTTCCTGTGGGGAGGTACAGCAAATGAATTCCGTGGGAAACTATGAGCCTCTATTATCTCCTGACCTTGTGAGTATGTACTTTGACATGTGCTAAAGTCAGCGTGTATAAATATATTATGAATACTACCAGCCACTGGCTGACAGAATAAGGCGTTGTGTCCGAGTGGTTAAGGAGAGAGATTAGAAATCTCTTACGTTCGCGTGCGCAGGTTCGAGTCCTGTCGACGTCGTTATTCTTTTGTTCTTTCTGCCCGGAACGAAACAATAGATACATGACCGCGTAGCCTAGAGCTCCAGTCTTTTGCTCGAGGCTCTTTCCGCAGGTCGTGCATCATCTTTAGTGTGGAATCAATATGATGAAGAGACTTGGATCTCTCAAGGAAAGGGATGTTCAATGGTAATCACAATACATGTACCTATAATTCATAAACAACATTACATCGGAGGCTCAACTAAATCTATCAATGGAAAAGAGCATCGGATAGAAATAACTGCTGTCAGCGGGAAGAGCAAACCAGATGACCTGACCTGATATCTCCAGATGTCCTTCTCTATCACTTGTGCAGATGACCCATGGGTCTAATGTCTTGCGGTTACGACTTTGTGTTAGTGATTTGGATACGCATCCTGAATTGCGCTTGAGCGCTGTTGAAGGAATCGTCACTGCCTATGTTGCAGTGCTGTCTGCCAAAAATCAGTGATTTGGTAACCAAAGGAATCATGAATACTAAATGACTCCATGTTTTTCCTGATATTGATCACAGGTTGAATCTGGGTCCCACGGAGACCAGAGAGATCGTCATTGGGTAGCTAATATAGAGCAATGGCAAGCATCGAGCCTTGATTGCCTATTAGATCATACACTCGTGATTCGCCATTCTAAGTATAGCAGTACCACGTGTCCGGTAATATACCACATCCAAAAGTGCTATTGAAAGTTTTCCAGTTCTCGTTTTGCAGATATCATTTAGCTTGCATCCTTAGGGGCCTTTGAAGCCCCGGTCAGCGTATTATTCGAGACATAAGCCGTCAGGTATCTTGGGACAGCGGAGAGATATTCTGAGATATCGACGTTTCCCCTCTCCAAGCTTGACGAGTCAAGGCCGACAGAGAGGCTATTTGAATGATTGTCAATGTAAGAGGAAGGAACGGAACAAAATGGGCTTAAAAGTTATCCTTTAAAAGGGTATCAATCATTCCATAGGGAGATATGTTCAACCGATCGAGAGGCACCTAATTCAAGGTTCCAAAGGATCTTGACAGCTGCCCAAAGTGGAGTAGAGGCTATCGGCATGCCTGTGGAAAAGTTGAAGGGGACAAGTATTGGAACTCGTACCAGCTTTTCAATGATGTCGGACATCCTCGCAAAAGAATGGACCATGGAATTTTCGTAAACACGAGTCAGGTCTGCACACAAGCCAGCTACGAATTGGCCTGCGTCGAAAATAAAATTGACTGGAATGATAAACACCAGGGTAAGGGAAAAAGAGCGAGCAGTAAAGAGAAGAACCCCCTCATCAGTATATCTATCTCATGGCGAAACCTCACTGTGCCTGGGATTGAGTAGTTGCAATAAGGCGGATGTAACAGGATGGTATCTTGGAAACCATATCGAAGGTTCAATCAAAGTAAGGATGCCTGAAGGCCAACGAGTGTCACGAATCACTTCTCTGTGGTGGTGCCTAAAAACCAGGACTTCGGGAGATTATCGCAGGATAAATATCATGCATACGTACCGTGTTTCAAACCTAGTGAGATAATGATATCCCGCTGGACTGTGTAGTTGCCGGACGAGTACATTGCAGTTGGATGCAGGGGGTACGATATCGGGTTATGGGAGGATAGCCCAGTCATGTTTGTTTTTGGAGATCTGTGCGAGATGTAATTCGAGAAGTTTCGGCGTTCTTCATGCCAACGAGGCAATCTTGTCAAGCACAGGTCTTTTTGTGCGGTGACTTTTCTAGGTGCGGTATCTATGAGGAGGTGGCATCTAGTTCAATTACGATTGGACACAACATCTGCGAGATATGGGTGCTTCGTGTCGTATATAGCCTTGAGTTTAGTTCCGATACGGACCATGACAGCGGCACATAACCTTGGTGATATTGTGCAACAGGATTGTCCTAAAGTCGAACGTCTTGGGGTGGAGGGCCGCAAGCGGAGGTCTCCTACACCGTGACATTTTATGAGAAATCAGGCATCAAAACTGGGTTCAAGTGAACGGAGGAAGGCAAAAGCAGTTGAAGCAAGCAGAATTCATAACGTGGACAGGGTGCTTATGATACTTGCTGTGCTGTTGGTGTCGGCAGCACAGGAGACATCTAAGGTGCGTCCGGAAACCTTCTTCGACGCCTTGTCTTGCATAGCCGAGTTATACTGGCATATCTACACAACGTACCGCATGTTGAATACGATTTGCGGCGATATTTTACATATCACATCGGCATGATACACCGATCACGGCCTTAAAGCTCAACACGAGAAAGCCAAAACGCAACCAAATGTTGTCCTTATGGTCGGGGCCTCCTCGCGAGCGGCCCTATTGCGACACAGAAGAACAAAAAGCAGAAACTATACGATTATAGTAAATATAAAAAAGAGAGATAACACAAAAAAATCCTGACAGTTAAAAGCTCATACTTCGAGCCATGCATGAGAAAGACGGCCGTTCAATTGAACGAACCAGGATTATCTCAACGACCGTTACTTCTATGGCACGTAAGTTTCTTTCACCATGACATATTGCATAATCGCTTTGGTAACTAAATCATACCCGACAATGCCCCCTGTGTGATGGGGGTGTTGGACAAGAGGCTGTGACAGGGAACACGCTGGAAGCAAGTCTGGGGGAGCGAGTGATCACACATGATCCATTGCTAGGCGGGCCGGGGGATTTATTGATTTATTTCTCATCCTCGCATATGACCGTAGGTTTATGGCCAGTGATACATTCTTCTACATTTCTGGAATATCGGAGATGCTCCGTTTCCACTGGGTATGCCCCTGAACGGCTTTGCTTGTTCCGGGATGTAGCCTCCCCTCATCTACTCCTGCTACCTTTCTGATCCATCCCGTCTGTACATTCCTGGGCCCTACTTGCCCCATGATCACCCGGCCGGATGCTTCCACTATGTCCTCCTCGCTTCCGCATTGTCGTCCCCTGTTCACATGATTTTTCATTGTTTTTTCTGCCCTCCCCTGCTTCCCTGTCTACTGCTCTTCTCCTGCTCGATCTTCCCCAGCTGCTTCTATCCCTGTCCGGCGGTTTTCCCTTTTTTCTATCACGTCTGTTATTCCGTCCCTACGTTTGTCCTCATCTCCACTATTTCCTGGTTCAGCTTGTCATCGTTGTGTTAGACCCACGGGTATCTTCCTTCACTCTTGTTTTTGTCTTGATTACATTCATTCTGAGGTGCTGTCTTCTTCATGCCCTGTCTTCCGTCCGACTTATCACTGTCTTGTTTTATTATCATCGTCTGTGTTATCATTGTCATTATGAATGATTAGTTGCTGTTTTTCTTTTTTCAAAGTTATGCTCATGGGTATAACAATGTTCTACAACCAGCAGTACTTTCTGTTTCTTCAGGTAAGTCTCCTTGCGCTAGGGATGAACTCATCATGGTTCATTTATTTGTTTGTTTGTTTGTTATTTCTTTACTCGTATGCAACCCAGAGGTTCTGAAGAGAATCAGATAAATACAAAAAAGAAAAGAAAAACCAAAGAAAGCAAAAACACCATTTCCACCTTCATTTCCTCCTCTTCTGCGCTTACTGTGTCGTGGTGTCTGTCCCCACTTGACTTGATGAGGCTGGTTGTCCTATACGTGTCGAATGTTCCAAGTACCCTGTTTGCACAGAGGCCACCGCACCAGGTGCCCTCTCCTTCCTCCACCATTTCCCTGCCCAATTGTCATACCCTACCCCGATAAGACATTAAAAAGAATGGGGATTGTTACCTGAGTGATGAGTCAAGCCAAAGGCGAGAGTCATTACTATCCACCCTTCATCCACTTCCTTCAGGAAGTAGGATAATGGGGGACCAGGGAAAGAGTCAGCCTCATCCAGGGTGGGGAAACCCGGGGCAGCCCCCGAGGTGGGTCTGTTTCCGATCAATGACTGCGGTTTCTGAGGCGCAGGCATACCTCGAGGAACATACTGTGAACCTGGGTATTGAGGCTTTCAATACAGAGGTTTGTCCGATCAGTTAACGCTTCGTTCGCAAGATAGATAACTAATAGATTTCCCAAGAGCTAGGAAGTTCCACTAATCGATCACAGGCCGAATAAACTTAAGGGTCTCGTCCTGAGGTATTGGTGTAGATAGGTAACGTCGTAACAAGAGATCAAGTTGCAGATGCTGGAGGAGACGGTGGGAAGACTTAGGGTCTTTTATAGACTTTCGTCTACAAGTTCGCCCAGACTTCCCAAGGGAACCAACTTCCAAACTAAGCCTGGGAGATAAGACGTGAGTCAATTCTTTGACAAATCTGCTGATGGCTCGCATCATGCGGCATGCGCAATCATATTAATTGCTCACTTGCATGATGACCTTCGTGTCAGATTAATCCTTGACATTCCTTGCCGTGCTACCACACCTTCCAATCAGGTATTGGGGTTAAGCGCCTAGTGGAGGGTGACTCCACTTGAGCGCATAATGCAGTGACTCCTCTGATAATGACATGTGAGTCATATATCTTATGAGTCGTCTTGATCATAGATCTCCCTAGAGAATCTCGATTGCGAGTGAAGGAATCTGACATCATAAGGCAGACTATGCCTTACCGGAGCGCACTGCCCCGTCACATTCCTGTGTGATGTCATACAACCCCACCTGCGCGCACTTGCGCGCAGCCACACCCTGGTGTGTACGCAAACGCCATCTTATCTTGCAGTTGGTAGTCATTGGCCTAAGGTCGCGTCATATCAGTTCCATCCAACAGTTTCCCTGAGTGGTGTTCCTTGCTGCAGGACGTCGTCTCATGCTAATGCAATCTTGACCCTTGTCCTGAGCTCCACTCCTGTTGGCTGACTAGACTCTGCCTTGTTCCTTGGCCGACTATCCACCCAACTCATACCTCGGATGATCCTATTTGTCTGCCTTGCATTGTCCTGAGAATTCCCTTCTCTTGCAAGCCCTCTGGTAGCCGTGCTTGGTGGAACCCGACCTCCAGTATAAGGAGGTGTCGTTTCGCCGTCGTCTTCTGTCTCCATCAGCGTCGTCTGTAGTTTTCTCATGGGTAAGTCGACACCCATGAGGTAAGTTGTTCCTCGTTCCCATCCATCTGTGATCCTCCCAAACTGACAGTGAATAACAGGTAGCGACGCCTCGGGCCGGGATCCTTGTGAGGTCCTTTCGGAAAGTCACGAATCACGTGACGTGGCTAGCTGGAGCTCCTCAGGCTGTTCCGGCCCGGGATACTAACCTTATTATTCATTCTCCTGTCGAGTTTGCCATGTTGTCTAAATGTTATACATGTTACCTATTCTATACTCACACAATATAGGGTGTGACACCACCTCCCCCCTGTTCAAGCTTCGTCCCGAAGCAAGTAGCTTATCATTCTGTGATCGCACCTCGCAGCAGCCAAGTGACTTAGTGATCATATATAGATGTAGTCCTCCAGCCCCTACATCCTACTACCAACTCGACCTAATGAAAACCTCGTGGGAAAAACATTAAGCCTTAATCCTTGAGTCGGTAGTCCCTCGGAGAATCAGGGTACTTGAGATCAAACTCTCGTAACTTCTCCTGACCTCCTACTGAAAAATTGTCGAAAGGTTCTGCCGTCCAGTCTTTCTTATTAGGCCAACCTAGCCATTTAACAAGGTATAAGATTCGATTTCCAGATCTGTAACTGCTCATTATTTCGTCGATATCATATTCCTCGCTTCCCTCAACATCGTCTGCTTCCCGTAAAATTTTGTTCGTATCTGGTGGAGCCCGAGTTGCTGCTCTAAAGGGCTCAAGTAGTGAGGTATGGAAGACGTTGTGTATCTTCCATTTTCGTGGGAGCGTAAGTCGAACTGCTGTTGGGGAGATGACTTTTTCGACTTGGAAGGGACCATGTAGTTTATGGTCTAACTTCCTTGATGGGTGTCTTGTTCGTATGTTGCGTCCATCTAACATAACCAAGTCTCCTACTTGGTATTCTGGTGCCTCCTGACGTTTCTGGTCTGCATATTTTTTCATACGTTCTTGTGTCTTCTGAAGCATTGATTTGGCTCCTTCATGAATCGTATGCATCCAGTGGGCGTAGGCTTTGCTGGCTGGGTTGCGCACAGCAGTTGCCGAAGGGTTGCTCGCATTCGGGTGGAACCCATAGTTGGCGTAAAAGGGTGAAAGTCCTGTTGCGCTGGTGAGTGAGTTGTTGTATTCGAACTCAGCCATGGGTAAGAGATCAGCCCAGTCGTCGATTTCATGGTTAACAAAAGAGCGGAGGTAAGCTTCAATTGTTTGATTAAGCCGTTCCGTTTGTCCATCTGTCTGTGGGTGGAAGGCTGTTGACATTCTTGGTTTTATTCCTAACGTTCCAACAAATGCTTTCCAGGTGGTGCTTGTAAACCTGGAGTCCCTGTCCGACACAATATCCTTGGGTAGGCCATGTAACTTCCATATTTCCTTTGCGAAGATCCTAACAAGGTCTGCAGTTGTCTTGCCGTCTTTCTGTAGAGGAATGAAGTGCGCCATTTTAGTAAATCGATCAACTATAACCCATAGTTGATCACACCCATTTGATTCCGGAAGGTCGGTAATAAAATCCATAGCAATAGATTGCCATGGGGCATATGTCAATTCCAAAGGTTGCAACATTCCATACTTAAGGTGCCTAGCCGTCTTGTCCTTCTGACATTCCAAACAGCTCTGAACATATTCAATTATTTCTTCATCCATCTTCGGCCACCAAAAGTTTCTTCTTATTAATTCAATGGTCTTATCCTGACCAAAGTGTCCTGCAATTTTCGAGTCATGCTCTGATTCCAGGACCATGTTGACTAAATCCTTCGGCACCCATAACTTCTCTTTCCGATAGATTATGCCATCTTCTATCTTTAGTGGATCCTTTATTTCGTTTGCTGCTTTTTTATAATTGTCGTCCAGTTCTCCAGCCTCTTTAACCATCTTTAAAAATTCACCAGACCATTTAACAGAAGGAATAGAATTAAGCCGTGCCGAAGAAACAATGAATGATTTCCCTTCACCTCCACTACTTATTGCTGAAATAGAAGCAAAATGTTCTTTGTAAAGGATAGTCGTAATCGGCTGATCCTCACCTCCCCCCTTTTCAGGGCGGAACTCCGGACGCCTTGACAATGCATCTGGCTTCCCATTCTTATTCCCAGGTCTGTAAAAAATCTTAAAGTCAATACCAGCAAGTTCTTGAGCCCACCTTGCTTGGCGACGATTGAGTACTTTTGTTGTGGTGAAGTACTCCAAATTTTGATGGTCGCTGAATACCTGAACTGTGTGCATTGCTCCCTCCAAGTATCTTCTCCATATTTTAAACGAATCCACAATAGCTAAAAGCTCCTTATCATGAATTTCGTAGTTGATTTCTGCCGGAGTAAATTTCCTGGAGTGAAAAGTAATAGGGTGCAGCTTTCCGTCCTCTCCTTTCTGAGAAAGGACTGCGCCTAAGGCAAAGTCAGAAGCATCAGTTTCAACAATGCAAACCTTTTTAGGATCAAAATGACCCAATATTGGCGCTTTTGTGAACCTCTGCTTCAACTCATCAAATGCCAATTCCATGGCAACAGTCCATTCCCACTTCTTTGGATCGCCCTTGGTTGATTCAGTAAGAGGACGACAAATTCTTGAGAAGTCCTTTATGAATCGGCGATAGAAGTTTGCAAATCCAAGAAAGCCTTGTGTCTCTTTCAGGGATTTAGGAGGTTCCCAAACCAGGACGGTTTCCACTTTATCCTTTGCCATCTCAATTCCCTTTTCACTTATAATATACCCCAAAAATTCCACTTTGTTTGTCCCCCAAACTCATTTTTCCGGAGATATTACCAGCCCATTTTCTTCCAGTCTCTTCAAGACTTCCTTTACCAATTCATCATGTTCCTCCTTCGTCTCAGCGTAAATTAGAACATCATCAATATAAGCAATTACTCCCTGATCCAACATGTCCCTAAAGATATGATTCATCATATCTTGGAATGTGGCCGGTGCATTGCTTAACCCAAAAGGCATTACCAAAAATTTGTATAACCCATATCTGCATCTGAAAGCAGTCTTCCATTCATCGCCTTCTTTAATTCTGATTAAATGATAGCCGTTCTTCAAATCCATTTTCGTGAAGAACTTGGCTCCTCTTACTCTGTCCTGTAATTCAGACATAAGAGGGAGGGGGTAACGATTTGCTATTGTTATTTTATTAATCCCCCTATAGTCCACACAAAGCCTTAGACCTCGTCCATGGGGTTTTGGCACAAAGAGAATCGGTGCTGCGGCAGGAGATTTGGATGGTCTAATCTTTCCTGTCCTAAGCATTTCCTTCAACCATTCCCTAAGTGTTTCCAGCTCGACTTCATTCAGTGCATAGACTGGTCCCCAAGGAGGAGCTTCTCCTTCCTTCAAGTCTATGGCATGGTCGTAAGGCTTGTGTTCTGGAAGCTTGTCGGCTGCTTCCTTTGTGTAAACCGGGGGTCCTAGGGTAATGGACGGCCGGGTAACTCTGAAATTCCCGAAAGAAAAGAGAGAAGCAATAATTCCAAGAAGGGGAATTATTGCTTCTCAAGGGGATTCTTCTAACGGAAAGTAGAGGTGATAATAGTTATAAGTTCAAACTCTCCTGCGTATCTCAGGGAGCGTTTCGAGAGTATCGGTTTGGTTTGGTGGTCGTTTCTTTCAGAGGGACGACCGGAGGTATTGTACTGATTGGAGGTAAGATATATATTTGAGGACGTCGGGTATTGACTCAAAAGATGACAATAACCCTTCGCGGGAAGTGTGGTTGTATTCGGGACAGTATTGATTGCGTTGCTGGATGATGGCTTCTTCGAGTGGGGGCTTTTGGCACTTTTATATTTTTCTTATCTTGAGCTGCCCACTCATATACCCTGCAAGCACTATGCGGTGGGCGGAAGTGGAAGTACCCTAAGACGTTGGTTGGCTACACCTAAACGTGATTTTTCCACCATACAAAATGCAACTTTCGGTAAAAACGCTAATATCGCGAATATACTTTAAGACATCCTCCGGGCCGTTATCCGGATGATGCCTTAGTCGTTTGCCAATGCCTAGACTCGTTCTCTTCGTCGTTTGCACTGATGTCATTAATAATAATAAGGCATCGGAATGCATTTCGAGGAATGTGCATTGCAGGACCGGCCGACGCGTTCCTGTAACTAACTTCGGATTTCGATATCCGGTTGGCGATTCCGTCGCATCCGGTGAAGTCGTTTGTATGATCTGATAATGTCGTCATGGTCGGCAATAGACTGTGGGCCTTCCGGGGGTCCCTAATAGGAGGTGGTCCGATGTTCCGTTCGTCGTACGGTCGTCTCGTCATATCGGCAGTTCGAAGGTGCGTTTGCGAAGATAAGGTTTCCGGTGATAACTAACCAAAGAGGCAGTTGACTCCTTATCTCCTTCGGCCGACTAGACTCCGCTGTCGTATGATGCTATTCGGCTTATCCGGTTTCCTCCGTCGGTCAGGCGTAATGCCTCAGTCACATATGACTATGTTTTCTTGTTTTACGGCAAAGTGTTTCGTGAATACATTATCCCATTAAACTTAAATACAGTTCTTTCCCTCCTAACCTTTCTATCCTTATCAACCTCGATATCTGTTTCCTGCGGTGACCTACTTGCGTCACATTCTCCTTTCTATTCGTATGTATATCTGGCCCGCCGGGTCTCTTAGTTCCACGACCCTTTCTGGACGGTTTTCTCGTATACGGCGGAAGAGGTGCGTTCGCTCAAAGGCTTCGGTAAGTCTTTGAGTGAGGCCCTAAGGTTATAAGTATTCCAGGTTTTTATCAGCGGCAGCGGTATGTTCCTCGAGGTATGGCTGCGCATTAGAAACCGCAGTCATTGATCGGAAACAGACCCACCTCGGGGGCTGCCCCGGGTTTCCCCGCCCTAGATGACGCTGACTTTTTCCCTGGCCCCCCATTATCCTACTTCCTGCGGGAAGTGGATGAAGGGTGGTTAGTAATAGCTCTCGCCTTTGGCTTGAGTTATTACTTAGGTAAGAATCCCCATTCTTTTTAAATGTCTTATCGGGGTAGGGTATGACACCACCTCCCCCCTTATAAGATTTCGCCCCGAAATCACTAACAATGATTATAGTAATTGATCAACGGGATCTTTTCTGATGAAGTCCTCCAGCCCCTTCATCCACCAACACGTTTTCATGATAAGACCATTAAAACCTCAGTGAGGAAAGGTATCTTTATGATGAGTTGATTAGACGCGTTGGTCCCTCGGCATGCTTGGGTTCTTTGAGTGGAACTCGCGGAGAGATTCCAAGCCGCCTACTATGAAAGATTCATATGGTTCTTCTGTTTGATCTTTCTTTAAGGGAAAGCCTTTCCATTTGACTCGGTAAAGTACTTTTCCTCTTGTTTTCCTACTCGAAATGATTTCTTCAACTTCCCATTCCTCATTGCCTTCAATGTCATCTGCTTCATCGATGATCTGAAGGAGGTCTGGGGGAGGTCTGTTGCCATTGTTGTAGGGCTCGAGTAGGGAGACGTGGAAGGTGTTGTGAATCTTCCATTTCTGGGGGAGAGATAAGCGCATCGCTGTTGGTGATACTACTTTCTGTATGGCGAAGGGACCGTGCTTTCTGTGGTCGAGCTTGTCTTTTGGTCTCCTTGTTTGTATGTGTCGTCCGTCTAACATGACCAGATCTCCAACCTTAAATTCTGGGGCATCCTTGCGTTTAGCGTCTGCATACTTCCGCATCCTTTCTTGTGTCGACTTCAAGTTCTGAATAAGTATGCCATGGACGGAGGTGATGTGGTTGATGAAGCTTTGTTCCTCATTCTGTTTCGTGTTTGATGATGCCGGGTTGGTGCATGCTGGATGTCTTCCGTAATTGGCGTAGAAGGGCGACATGCCAGTAGCCTGGGTTATTGAATTGTTGTAGGCGAATTCAGCCATGGGTAGTAGGTCGACCCAATCATCCATCTCGTAGTTAATGAATGATCGGAGGTATGCTTCGATGGTTTGGTTGATTCGTTCAGTTTGCCCATCCGTTTGCGGGTGGAAGGCAGTGCTCATTCTTGGGCGAACACCTAAAATGCCCAAGAATTGTTTCCACTCTGTCGAGGTGAATCTGGAGTCTCGATCCGAGATTATGTCTGTCGGAATGCCGTGGAATCTCCAAATCTCTCTTGCGAATATCTTGACCAGATGAGCAGCTGTTTTTTCATCTTTCTTGAGCGGGATAAAATGAGCCATCTTTGTGAATCTATCGATGATGACCCATAGTTGATCGCAACCATCAGAAAGTGGTAATTCTGTTATAAAATCCATGGCGATTGATGTCCATGGAGCGTATGGAAGCTCGAGTGGCGAAAGCATTCCATAGGGTTTGTGTCGTGCTGTTTTGTCTCGTTGACATTCATTACAGCTTCGGATGTATTCGATTATTTCCTGGTCCATCTTTGGCCACCAGAAATTTCGTCTTATCAATTCTATTGTTTTATCTTGGCCAAAGTGGCCTGCAATTTTACTGTTATGCTCTGTATGAAGGACCGCTTGTCGTGCATTCTGTGGGACCCAGAGTAATCCCTTGCGATATAATAACCCGTTTCTTTCTTCTAATAATCCTTCCGTCCTAGCCTTTTCATTTCCTTCTTGATCCTTCGCGCTTCCATCCAAACTTCTTAAAGCCTGCTGGTATGCCGCGTCCTTCTTTCCCGCTTCCTTTATATCCATTTCAAATTCCTTTGTCCATCTAGATACTGCCGTTGACAGATATTCTAGTTGAACAGCCGAGCAACAAAAAACCATTCCTTCTCCTCCTGTACTGATTGCTGAAATTGCGTTGAAGTGTTTTTCTTTCAGGATCGTCTGTACAGGCTGATCTCCATCTCCCCCCTTCTCAGGGCGGTACTCCGGGCGCCTAGACAATGCATCTGGCTTGCCATTACTTGTTCCTTTTCGATAAAAAATTTTGAAGTCCACGCCGGCTAATTCCTGAGCCCAGCGTGCCTGCCTTCGGTTGAGCACTTTAGTTGTCATAAAGTACTCGAGATTTTTATGGTCGGTGTATACCTGAACCATGTGTAAGGATCCCTCCAGATACCGCCTCCAAACCTTAAAGCAGTCAACAATTGCTAGTAATTCCTTGTCATGAATTTCATAATTGATTTCTGCTGGGGAGAATTTCCTGGAGTGAAAGGCGACAGGGTGCAATTTGTTATCATCTCCTTTTTGTGACAGGGTGGCACCTAGTGCGAAATCTGAAGCATCGGTCTCAACAATACATTCGCGCCGGGGGTCGAAATGTGTGAGGATCGGTGCTGTCGTGAAGCATTTCTTGAGTTTTTCGAATGCTGTTGTCATGTTTTCGGTCCAAACCCAATCCTTTGGGGAACCTTTTGTTGAGTCGCTTAAGGGTTTTGCGATCTTGGAGAATCCGGCAATGAAGCGACGGTAAAAGTTGGCGAATCCGATGAATGATTGGACGCCTTTCAAATTGGTTGGCCGCTGCCAATCTTGAATGCTTTGAACCTTGTCCTGGGCCATTTCAATTCCGTCTTGTGAAATGACATAGCCTAAGAAATCAACCCTGGATGTTGACCAGAATCACTTGTCCTGTGAAATAGCCAGGCCATTTTCTGCAAGTTGTTTCAGAACATCTAGGACCAGTCGGTCGTGCTCTTTCTCAGTTTCGGCATAGATGAGAATATCGTCAAGGTAGACAATGAGGCCTTGATCGAGTAAGTCCCGGAATATGTGATTCATCATATTCTGGAAGGTTGCTGGTGCATTAGAGAGTCCGAACGGCATTACTGTGTATTCGTACAGCCCATATCTTGTTTTGAAGGCTGTCTTCCATTCGTCTCCGGGCTTTATGCTGATTAGATTATAGCCGTTTTTAAGATCAATTTTAGTGAAGATTTTGGCACTGCGAACTCGATCTTGTAATTCGGTCATGATCGGTAAGGGGTACCGGTTTGCTATGGTTACTTTATTCAAGCCCGGGTAGTCGACACAAAGTCGTAGTCCTCTGCCATGGGGTTTTGGGACGAAGATGATTGGTGCCGCTGCTGGGGACTTTGAATGTCTAATTTTACCGAGTTCCAACATTTCTTTGAGATATTTTCGAAGTTCTGTGAGCTCGGCTTCGTTCAAGGGGTACATTGGTCCCCATGGCGGCTGTTCCCCTTCCTTGAGGTCGATTGCATGATCATATGGCTTATGATCAGGTAGTTTGTCGGCTAGTTCCTTTCCCAAGGCTTCGCATAGGGGTCGGAACTTATCGGGTATGATGCAGGCTGGGTTGATGTCGGTTGTGTCTGAAGTAACAGCGGCAACATACCCAATTACTGTGGCATCTTCATTGAATAGGACATCTGGATCCAGCGAGAGCGAGAATTCTTGTGCCGCAGCTAACGTACAGTGTTGCTTGCAGAAGTTGGTATCCAAGGTAATGTCGTCGGGGTTCCCCCAAAAGTTATTCGGTTGGTGTTTTGCCATCCACCAACAGGGCAGGATGATGTCCGTTCCTGATTCTAATGGCATAATCTCGAAAGTTTCTCTTGTATAATGCTGTCGGTATTGTAAGAGGAGAGAATGGGTAAAGGCCTGTCCAGCCTCACGTAGCGCAGATCCGTCTGCTCCATTGATGCGTAAAGGTTGATTCCGATTGATATGGGGAAGATCATGTCTCGCTACAAATGTCGAACTGATAATGGGGATTGCTGCCCCAGTGTCGAACATTGTCCGAACGCAGAACACCCGTTCCCCTGGTACTGATATGTTCATTTTGACTATGGGCCGTGGCCCGGATTTTGGGGGTTCGTTTTCAACTTTTTTCATGATTTTAGCCTTTTTACTGTGTTTTTGAGTTTTTTGTGGTTTTGTCCGTTTAACGCCGCAAATCGAAAGATGTCTATGGTTCAATGCGTCTTGATCTGGTTGACCGTGCTTGCGCATCGTAGCCGGTCTTGTTAGTTTAAATCCGAATGTTCGGATGTTATCTCCCAAACACGGGGAGAATCTGGCGAAACCGGTGCGACCGCGGCTACCTGTTTAGCCTTTTTGGTAGGTCGCTCCTCTTCGGACCCTTCGTCGTCAGCCTCGTCGTCGGTTGACCTTGCCCTTTTCTTTCGGTTCACCGCAGCCACTTTTGCTGTAAGTTCGGTACCCTGGGAGGTCTTCTTCGCAAAGCATTCCAATGTGTGGTGGCTGGAACGTCCACATCTCCAACAGGATGCCTTATCCGCCTTGTACTGGTCGATTTCAGACCGGGGTACACCGACCAATGCATCCCGGGTGCTCTGGAATTTCTTCTCTTTCGGTTTGTTGGAGGTTGAAGGTCTATCCCTCTGGTTATCCTTCGATTTCTGGTGACGTCCCTTATCTTTCTCGTTCTTCTTTGTTGACCTATCTTTTTCCAGCTGGAAATCGATTTGTTGTAGGAGTGGATTCTCCTTCCGGTTCATCTCCTTTTCTTTGTTGGTGGCCTTCTTTACAAGGGCAGCCTTGAAGAGTTCAAATGATGGGTCGTATAAATCTTCGGTCAGATCCGATGCTGCTCGGACGACCTCATCAGCGAAGGACTGAGCATACATCTCCCGGAGAACCTCTCCCTGAAGCTGAGCCTTCTCCTGGTAGATCGACATTCGGATTCCCCACTGGTCGGCGGGAAGCCCGGTCTTGTGCCAGCCTGGTAGGTGTTTCCAGCGAAGCTTGTTCATTTTCGCGGTGTAGTTCCGGCGCTCATGTGGGTCGCGGAAGTATTGAGTCATTGCCGCCGCGTAGGTTTCCCAGGTGTCTTGCTGCTTTGAGGACTCCCATGTGTCGACGCGATTCTGGTGCCATTGGCGTGCATCGCCCTTGAGGAAGGATCCAAGCCAATGGATCTTTTGGAGGTCCGTTTGATAGTCAATTGCTCGGACTGTCATGAACTCTTTCACGGCCTTGAACCAAGGCATGAACTCGGCCTTCTCCCGAGAAAAGGATTCTGGTTCCTTCATTTTAGGCGCTTTACCAACGACCACGGGTGGCCTGTTTTTTGACACCCTATTTTTCTTATCCCTTTTGCGAAGCTCCCGGATGTATCGCCGAATTTCTTTTGGGATTTGTTCGGCATACCTGGGCGAGGGGTCTGAATCCGAATCAGAAGACTCAGAGCTACTACTGTCAGGTGGAGGAGGAGGAGGGGGTACACGTCCGTTTGGTGGACTACTTCCTCGTCTGGAGCCTTTTCGGGAGGCCTGAATGGATCCTCGTCCGTTCCGTTCGTTTGGTCTGGGAGGAATCGGTGGCGGCAGGTTATAAAGGGAGTCATCATTTCCCTGGTCGTCGGATTCGGAATTGGTCATGTCGTGGTCACTCTCCGGTGAAGGGGCCCGACCATCTCTACAACGTCCTTGGATGACTTCGCTGATTAGTGAAGCTACATCCGCTTGCCTACCTGGGCCAGCAACCCTTTTGACCTGCTCCTGTAATTCCAGCTCAATTGCCTTCCACTTGTTGTCGAAGGCAGCCTGTAACTCTTCCCTTTCACGTTGACTTGCCGCGGCGGCCTCGTCTTGTTGCTTCTTCAGGCGATCATGATCCGCCTGTTGTCGTTTCTGATGTTGTGAAAGGCGGTCCATTTCCTTTCGGACTCTCTTTTTCTCTTCCGCCAAGTCCGCCTTTAATGCAGCTTCCTTATCCTTCAACTCCTGCTTGTCCTTGGCCATCCGGGCCTCTAAGTCCTTTTCCTTTTGTCGTAATTCCGCTGCCCATCGTTCGCAGCTGGCATTCCATTCCTCCTGTTTTGTGGCTTCCGCTTTATAGTAAGCCATGATGATTTGTTGGTTATTTCCTAACTTCTCAGTATAGGCCTCCAGGGTCACCTGTCGATGGACCTCGTCATTGGCCCGAGTGATCTGGAGGTCCTCCATTTGTCTTTGAAGCTGAGTATATGCTTCGGCAACCTCCATGAATTGGCGGTTGGTGAGGTTGAATTGGGCATTCACTGCGTTACCCATCTGTTGTTGTGTTTGTTGGAGGGCTTGGTCCAAGTTGACTTGGATGTTTTCATATGCCGTTTGCATATTCATGAACATCCGGATTGCATCGCCCTCGTCGTTCTGTATCTGGCTGCGTAAGTTGCTGATGTCTACAGCAGTACGAGCCAGTTGTCTCATCAGGTCCTCAGCCCATGGTGGGATGCTCGGAATACTGATGGAATCTGGTACCCCGCTCATTTCCACCTCATTACTGACGCGGTCTGGGTCAGCACTGAGGAGAGCCCATGAGGGGAGGGGTTGGAATTCGTATTCCATGAGTTGAGCCATGTCGTAATATGGTGGCTGATGCGTACTTCTCGATTCACTCGGTGAGGTGTATGAGTAAACTTATAGTGTAAACCGGGGGTCCTAGGGTAATGGACGGCCGGGTAACTCTGAAATTCCCGAAAGAAAAGAGAGAAGCAATAATTCCAAGAAGGGGAATTATTGCTTCTCAAGGGGATTCTTCTAACAGAAAGTAGAGGTGATAATAGTTATAAGTTCAAACTCTCCTGCGTATCTCAGGGAGCGTTTCGAGAGTATCGGTTTCGTTTGGTGGTCGTTTCTTTCAGAGGGACGACCGGAGGTATTGTATTGATTGGAGGTAAGATATATATTTGAGGACGTCGGGTATTGACTCAAAAGATGACAATAACCCTTCGCGGGAAGTGTGGTTGTATTCGGGACAGTATTGATTGCGTTGCTGGATGATGGCTTCTTCGAGTGGGGGCTTTTGGCACTTTTATATTTTTCTTATCTTGAGCTCCCCACTCATATACCCTGCAAGCACTATGCGGTGGGCGGAAGTGGAAGTACCCTAAGACGTTGGTTGGCTACACCTAAACGTGATTTTTCCACCATACAAAATGCAACTTTCGGTAAAAACGCTAATATCGCGAATATACTTTAAGACATCCTCCGGGCCGTTATCCGGATGATGCCTTAGTCGTTTGCCAATGCCTAGACTCGTTCTCTTCGTCGTTTGCACTGATGTCATTAATAATAATAAGGCATCGGAATGCATTTCGAGGAATGTGCATTGCAGGACCGGCCGACGCGTTCCTGTAACTAACTTCGGCATTCGATATCCGGTTGGCGATTCCGTCGCATCCGGTGAAGTCGTTTGTATGATCTGATAATGTCGTCATGGTCGGCAATAGACTGTGGGCCTTCCGGGGGTCCCTAATAGGAGGTGGTCCGATGTTCCGTTCGTCGTACGGTCGTCTCGTCATATCGGCAGTTCGAAGGTGCGTTTGCGAAGATAAGGTTTCCGGTGATAACTAACCAAAGAGGCAGTTGACTCCTTATCTCCTTCGGCCGACTAGACTCCGCTGTCGTATGATGCTATTCGGCTTATCCGGTTTCCTCCGTCGGTCAGGCGTAATGCCTCGGTCACATATGACTATGTTTTCTTGTTTTACGGCAAAGTGTTTCGTGAATACATTATCCCATTAAACTTAAATACAGTTCTTTCCCTCCTAACCTTCCTATCCTCATCAACCTTGATATCTGTTTCCTGCGGTGACCTACTTGCGTCACATTCTCGTTTCTATTTGTATGTATATCTGGCCCGCCGGGTCTCTAAGTTCTACGACCCTTTCTGGACGGTTTTCTCGTATACGGCGGAAGAGGTGCGTTCGCTCAAAGGGTTCGGTAAGTCTTTGAGTGAGGCCCTAAGGTTATAAGTATTCCAGGTTTTTATCAGCGGCAGCGGTATGTTCCTCGAGGTATGGCTGCGCATTAGAAACCGCAGTCATTGATCGGAAACAGACCCACCTCGGGGGCTGCCCCGGGTTTCCCCGCCCTAGATGACGCTGACTTTTTCCCTGGCCCCCCATTATCCTACTTCCTGCGGGAAGTGGATGAAGGGTGGTTAGTAATAGCTCTCGCCTTTGGCTTGAGTTATTACTTAGGTAAGAATCCCCATTCTTTTTAAATGTCTTATCGGGGTAGGGTATGACACTTTGTCATTATGTTGATCCACTTACGGAATTTCTCAGGGACTTGTTGAAGTGCCTCAGATAACTCCTCCTTAGTGGCAACAGCTGAAATATGGCCTATAACTGAGGCCTCAGAATGGTCGAGTACGCGCCGGTCGACCTTGAGTGAAAATGTACTGGCCTGAGCCTTAGTACAATGTTCGATGCAACGTGTAGTTGTGAAGGAGATGTTATTGCTTTCTCCCCACATGTTGCATGGTTGATGTTTTGCCATCCACCAGTAAGGTAAGATGACGTCGCAGTCGCTGTCAAGAGGGGCGACTTCGAAAGATTCTGCTGCAAAGTGCTGTTTGTGCTGCAGCATAAAAGGAACTGTAAAGAATTCTCCAGCTCCAGCAACTACCTCATTATTGAAGTTGCGTATTTGAAGAGGCTGGTCTCTCTTCACAGTAGGAATTTTGTAAGTTTGGACAAAACCTTTGTCCAGTAAGGCTGAGGTGGAGCCTGTATCAAGTAGGACTCGCACCGTCCGCAATTTGTTCTTTGACCAATTCAACACCATGTTGATTATTGGCCTTTTTCCGTGATAAGGTGGAACCAAGGCTTGCATTTTCGTTCCTTTGGAAGAGGTTCCTTTGTCGGTTCGTCGAAGTTTTGTCTTGGTCGACTCCAAGCTGTCCAATATTTTCCTTTTTGTCCCACAGCGAATAATATTTTCTGCGTCAGATATACATTCTTCCTCCTCAGGTGACGCAACCCTAGAGGACCTTAAAAATCCGACTCCTCATCATTTTGCTCAATCTCCCAAATCCTGGGCTGAGCATCTTCCATTATTTCATCCTCATCCTGCCGCACTGCTGCGGTCTTTGTCTTTTTTGTTTCTTTGGGCTTCTCCTGCCCTTTGTTTCCATCATCGTCATCGTCTCTCTTCCTCTTGCCAGAGGAAGCAACCTTTCCTTCGCCAGAGAGCTCTGTTCCTCCAACTGTCTTCTTAGCGTAACAATCAAACATCTTATGTCCTGATCGCCCGCATCTCCAACAGTCAGCCTTTTCCTTCTTATGTTTATCAATTTCGCTCTGAGGAACATTCTGCAGAGCTTCCCTCCCTGACGCAAAAATTGACTTTTTGTCCTTTTTCCCAGAAAAACTCTTTTTCTCCTTTTTATCCTTAAATTTATCCTTGTGCTGCACCTCCTTTGGGCGCACAGTTTCCTTATGTTTTCCTTTATCTTTATGGCGGTCCTCCCGCACTTCCAAAGTCTTTTTCTTATGACCCTTCAATTCCTCTTCCAAATTTTGCACAACATGAGCAGCTTCCTTAACTGCATCAATCATTGCTTCATCGTCTGTTGGAATTCCTCCAAATCTCTGATACACCATTTTTTTGATTGAGGGCGTCATTGCCTCCCATATGACGTTTCGATACATGGGGCCAATTGCTCCCACACGCATGTTTAGGTCTTCCAATTTGGTTATGTAGTCGTCAATATCTCCATCATAC
Source organism: Pyronema omphalodes (assembly GCA_024516155.1). Classification (NCBI taxonomy): domain Eukaryota; kingdom Fungi; phylum Ascomycota; class Pezizomycetes; order Pezizales; family Pyronemataceae; genus Pyronema; species Pyronema omphalodes. The sequence continues at coordinate 202,247 of JAJJXM010000069.1, forward strand.
TGGAGTTCTGTGATTCTCTTAACATCTTTTTGTGCTTCTCGCTTATCTTCAAATCTGGTCTCAATTGAGCTTGAGAAAGCTTGCCATGTGTCCTTAAGTCCTTGTCTTTGGATCGATTTTCGCCGCTCCTGGTGCCAACTGAGAGCTTTATGAGTAAGCAAGCTCCCCACCCATTTTACCTGGTCGTCCTCATCTGGAAAAGCCTTGGCATATGTCGCAATGTAATCTTGCACAGACATCCACCAAGCCCTAAACAAATTCTTGTCCTTCCCAGAAAAATATTGAGGAGCCTTCATTTCAGGCATTTTTGGTCTCCTCGGCTCGTTGACCCCAGATTGCTGCAATTTTAGTACAAGAGACTCCAAGAACGCCTCGGTGGCATTCTTTGCCTCAGGCTTCTTTTGTTGAGCCTTTTGTTTACGCTCGTGGCGCTTCCTTTCCAACGCTTTTCTGATGTATGAGTCATCTGAGTCCTCGCCGTCCGAAGGATCAGATGGGGGTGGTGGTGGTGGCGGTAGTCCTCCTCCTGGGGGCTTACTTCCTCTTCCACCATTTCTTCCAACATTTTCGGGAGATCCATCTACCGATGGGGGTAAGGGGACCTCTGGTGCCCTGCCAATTGAGGGAGGTCTGGGAGTCATTTCTTCATGCATAGCCTCAGTTAGGGACTTAGCATCGAAGTGCTCCTTCTTCTGGATCTTTGACATAACAAGTCCAATAACCTTGTTTACCAACTCCAATTTTTCCTCCTCTCTCTGCTCCTCATAATCCAGCAGGCATTGCTGGTGCACCTCTTCAGCTCTAGAAAGAGCTGCAATCCGCCTATCCCTCTGTTCATCATCTTGCTCCTGAATTGCATCTTGTGTATTTTTAAAGCAGGCCCATTCCTCGATTTCCTTGTTCATTTGTAGTTGCCTCTGGGCAAAGGCTTCGAGGATGGCATTCGTTGTCTGAATGCCATGGTTGAGTCTTTCCGCAGCCGCTTGATTGGCTGCCTCTTTTGTTTTGGTGTCTGTGGCAAGTTCGCCAATTGTCCTCCAAACTTGGCCTGCAAAGTCGTTGCTGGCCTGAACGAGTCTGGTAACGGTTTGAAGGTTGACCTCCTGGTCAAGGTTCCCCTTCTTTGCTAGGATGTCGTATGCTTTCTGCATCCCCTGGGCCATCTCCTGATAGAGTCCCTTCATCCGTTGCAATTCTTCGTTCATTGCAGCCCCTGTTCCAGCTGCTTCCATCAATCTCTTAATGTCCTCCTCGGTCGAAGTCATCCTTTCCATCATCAAAATAACCCACTGTGGCACATCGCCTAGGTGAAGGGTGGTTCCATGTTGAACCCTTGGTTGTCCCACAGAGGTGACTTCCTCCCAGGAACGAGGACGGGTGATGCTGACAGAATCAGCCATAGGCGCATCAAGTCCATCGTCGTGGGCAGCACCTCCGGTAAGTCTGCGTGAGGCCATTGTAGATTGAAGTTTTCGTTTGTAGTTTTTTTTGAGGAGTGTTGGTGTTTCTTGCCCTAGAAGAGGGTCTTCCGTAATTGTGTCGAAAAGTAAACTTAGTAGCTTGAGCCTTAAGTTTATAGTGTGAACCTGGGTATTGAGGCTTTCAATACAGAGGTTTGTCCGATCAGTTAACGCTTCGTTCGCAAGATAGATAACTAATAGATTTCCCAAGAGCTAGGAAGTTCCACTAATCGATCACAGGCCGAATAAACTTAAGGGTCTCGTCCTGAGGTATTGGTGTAGATAGGTAACGTCGTAACAAGAGATCAAGTTGCTGATGCTGGAGGAGACGGTGGGAAGACTTAGGGTCTTTTATAGACTTTCGTCTACAAGTTCGCCCAGACTTCCCAAGGGAACCAACTTCCAAACTAAGCCTGGGAGATAAGACGTGAGTCAATTCTTTGACGAATCTGCTGATGGCTCGCATCATGCTGCATGCGCAATCATATTAATTGCTCACATGCATGATGACCTTCGTGTCAGATTAATCCTTGACATTCCTTGCCGTGCTACCACACCTTCCAATCAGGTATTGGGGTTAAGCGCCTAGTGGAGGGTGACTCCACTTGAGCGCATAATGCAGTGACTCCTCTGATAATGACATGTGAGTCATATATCTTATGAGTCGTCTTGATCATAGATCTCCCTAGAGAATCTCGATTGCGAGTGAAGGAATCTGACATCATAAGGCAGACTATGCCTTACCGGAGCGCACTGCCCCGTCACATTCCTGTGTGATGTCATACAACCCCACCTGCGCGCACTTGCGCGCAGCCACACCCTGGTGTGTACGCAAACGCCATCTTATCTTGCAGTTGGTAGTCATTGGCCTAAGGTCGCGTCATATCAGTTCCATCCAACAGTTTCCCTGAGTGGTGTTCCTTGCTGCAGGACGTCGTCTCATGCTAATGCAATCTTGACCCTTGTCCTGAGCTCCACTCCTGTTGGCTGACTAGACTCTGCCTTGTTCCTTGGCCGACTATCCACCCAACTCATACCTCGGATGATCATATTCGTCTGCCTTGCATTGTCCTGAGAATTCCCTTCTCTTGCAAGCCCTCTGGTAGCCGTGCTTGGTGGAACCCGACCTCCAGTATAAGGAGGTGTCGTTTCGCCGTCGTCTTCTGTCTCCATCAGCGTCGTCTGTAGTTTTCTCATGGGTAAGTCGACACCCATGAGGTAAGTTGTTCCTCGTTCCCATCCATCTGTGATCCTCCCAAACTGACAGTGAATAACAGGTAGCGACGCCTCGGGCCGGGATCCTCGTGAGGTCCTTTCGGAAAGTCACGAATCACGTGACGTGGCTAGCTGGAGCTCCTCAGGGGGTTCCGGCCCGGGATACTAACCTTATTATTCATTCTCCTGTCGAGTTTGCCATGTTCTCTAAATGTTATACATGTTACCTATTCTATACTCACACAATATAGGGTGTGACACATACAGCTGCCGTGTAAACCGGGGGTCCTAGGGTAAACGGACGGCCAGGTAACTCTCAAATTTCTGAAAGAAAAAGAGAGAAGCAATGATTCCAGGAAGGGGAATTATTACTTCTCAAGGGGATTCTCCTAACGGAAAGTAGGGACGATAACAGTTATAAGTTTAAACTCTCCTGCGTATCTCAGGGAGCGTTTCAAGAGTAGTGGTTCTTGTGGTCGTCATTTCTTGAAGAGGAACGACCGGAGGTATTGTATTGATTTGGGGTGAAATATAAATTTGAGGCCGTCGGGTATTGACTCAACAGAGGACAATAACCATTCGTGAGATGTGTTGTTGTATTCGGGGCAGTGTTGATTGCATTGCTGGATGATGGCTTCTTCGAGAGGGGGCTTTTTGGCACTTTTATATTTTTCTTATCTTGAGCTCCCCACTCATATACCCTGCAAGCACTTTGCGGTGGGCGGAAGTGGAAGTACCCTAAGACGTTGGTTGGCTACACCTAAACGTGATTTTTCCACCATACAAAATGCAACGTTTGGTAAAAACGCTAATATCGCGAATATACTGTAAGACATCCTCTGGGCCGTTATCCGGATGATGCCTTAGTCGTTTGCTAATGCCTGGACTCGTTCTGCTCGTCGTTTGCACTGATGTCATTAATAATAATAAGGCATCGGAATGCATTCTGAGGAATGTGCATTGCAGGACCGGCTGACGCGTCCCTGTAACTAACGTCGGACTTCAATATTCGGTTGGCGATTCCGTAGCATCCGGGAGGTCGTTCGTACGATCTGATAGTGTCGTGACGGTCGGCAATGAACTGTGGGCCTTCCAGGGGTCCCCATTAGGAGGTCGTCCAATTTTCCGTTCGTTGTACGGTCGTCTCGTCATATTGGCAGTTCGAAGGTGCGTTTGCGGAGATAAGGTTTCCGGTTATAACTCCCCGAACAGGTAGTTAACTCCTTATCCCCTTCGGCCAACTAGACTCGGCTGTTGCATGAGCTTGTTCGGTTTATCTGGTTTCCTCCGTCGGTCAGGCGTAATGCCTCGGTCACATATGACTATGTTTCCTTGTTTTATGACAAAGTGTTTTGTGAATACATTATCCCATTTTAACTTAAATACAGTTCTTTGCCCTCTTAACTCTCCTATCCTCATCAACCTCGATATCTGTTTCCTGCGGTGACCTACTTGCGTCACATTCTCGTTTCTATTTGTATGTATATCTGGCCCGCCGGGTCTCTAAGTTCTACGACCCGTTCTGGACGGTTTTCTCGTATACGGCGGAAGAGGTGCGTTCGCTCAAAGGCTTCGGTAAGTCTTTGAGTGAGGCCCTAAGGTTATAAGTATTCCAGGTTTTTATCAGCGGCAGCGGTATGTTCCTCGAGGTATGGCTGCGCATTAGAAACCGCAGTCATTGACCGGAAACAGACCCACCTCAGGGGCTGCCCCTGGGTTTCCCTGCCCTAGATAACGCTGACTTTTTCCCTGGCCCCCCATTATCCTACTTCCCGCGGGAAGTGGATGAAGGGTGGTTAGTAATAACTCTCGCCTTTGGCTTGAGTTATTACGTAGGTAAGAATGCCCATTCTTTTAAATGTCTTATCGGGGTAGGGTATGACACCACCTCCCCCCTTACAAGATTTCGCCCCGAAATCACTGACAATGATTATAGTAATTCCTAAACGGGGTTTTTTCTGATGAAGTCCTCCAGCCCCTTGATCAACCAACACGTTCTCATGATAAGACCATCAAAACCACAGTGAGGGAAGGTATCTTACGATGAGTTGGTTAAACGCATTGGTCCCTCGGCATGCTGGGGTTCTTTGAGTGGAACTCGGGGAGAGATTCCAAGCAGCCTACTATGAAAGATTCATATGGTTCTTCAGTCTGATCTTCCGTCAAGGGAAAGCCTGTCCATTTGACTCGGTAAAGTACTTTTCCTCTTGTTTTCCTACTTGAAATGATTTCTTCGATTTCCCATTCCTCATTGCCTTCAATGTCATCGGCTTCCTCGATGATGTGAAGGAGGTCTGGGGGAGGTCTGTTACCATTGTTGTACGGCTCGAGTAGGGAAACGTGGAAGGTGTTGTGGATCTTCCATTTTCCGGGAAGAGATAAGTGCATCGCAGTTGGTGATACTACTTTCTCTATGGCGCAGCGACCGTGCTTTTTGTGGTCAAGCTTGGCTTCTGGTCTCCTTGTTTGTATGTGTCGTCCGTCTAACATGACCAGATCCCCAACCTTAAATTCTGGGGCATACTTTCGTTTAGCGTCGGCATACTTGTGCATCCTTTCTTGTGTTCAGTTCAAGTTCTGGATAAGTATGCCATGGACAGAGGTGATGTGGTTAATGAAGCTTTGTTCCTCATTTAGTTTTGTGTTTGATGATGCCGGGTTGGTGCATGCCGGATGTCTTCCGTAATTGGCGTAGAAGGGCGACATGCCAGTGGCCTGCGTTATTGAATTGTTTTAGGCGAATTCTGCCATGGGTAGTAGGTCGACCCAATCATCCATTTCATGATTGATGAATGATCGGAGGTATGCTTCGATGGTCTGATTGATTCGTTCGGTTTGTCCATCAGTTTGAGGATGGAAGGCGGCCCTCATTCTTGGGCGAACACCCAAAACGCCTAAGAATTGTTTCCTCTCTGTCGAAGTGAATCTGGAGTCTCGATGCGACATTATATCTGTCGCAATGCCGATGAATCTCCAAATCTCTCTTGCAAATATCCTGAGTAGATGAGCAGCTGTTTGTTCATCTTTCTTGAGCGGGATAAGATGAGCCATCTTTGTGAATCTATCGATGATGACCCATCGTTGATCGCAACCATGAGAGAGCAGTAAGTCAGTTATAAAATCCATGGCGATTGATGTCCATGGAGCGTATGGAAGCTCGAGTGGTGAAAGCATTCCATAAGGTTTCTACCGTGCTGTTTTGTCATGTTGACATTCGTTACAGCTTCGGATGTATTCGATTATTTCCTGGTCCATCTTTGGCCACCAGAAATTTCGTCTTATCAATTCTATTGTGTTATCTTGGCCAAAGTGGCCTGCAATTTTACTGTTATGCTCTGTATGAAGGACCGCTTGAAGTGCATTCTGTAGGACCCAGAGTAGTCCTCTGCCATATAATAAACCGTTTTTTTCTTCTAATAATCCTTCCGTCCTAGCCTTTTTCTTTCCTTCTTGATCCTTCGCACTTCCATCCAAACTCCTTAAAGCCTGCTGGTATGCCGCGTCCTTCTTTCCTGCTTCCTTTATATCCATTTCAACTTGCTTTGTCCATCTAGATACTGCCGTTGACAGATATTCTAGTTGAACAGCCGAGCAACAAAAGACCATTCCTTCTCCTCCTGTACTCATTGCTGACATTGCGTCGAAGTGTTTTTCTTTCAAGATCGTCTGTACAGGCTGATCTCGATCTCCCCCCTGTTCAGGGCGGTACTCCGGGCGCCTAGACAATGCATCTGGCTTGCCATTACTTGTTCCTTTTCGATAAAAGATTTTGAAGTCCACAGCGGCCAATTTCTGAGCCCAGCGTGCCTGCCTTCCGTTAAGCACTTTAGTTGTCATAAAGTACTCGAGACCTTTATGGTCGGTGTATACCTGAACCATGTGTAAGGATCCCTCCAGATATCGTCTCCAAACCTTAAAGCAGTCAACAATCGCTAGTAATTCCTTGTCGTGAATTTCATAATTGATTTCTGCTGGGGAGAATGTCCTGGAGTGAAAGGCGACAGGGTGCAATTTGTTATCATCCCCTTTTTGTGACAGGGTGGCACCTAGTGCGAAATCTGAAGCATCGGTTTCAACAATACATTCGCGCCGAGGGTCGAAATGTGTGAGGATCGGTGCTGTCGTGAAGCATTTCTTGAGTTTTTCAAATGCTGTTGTCATGTTTTCGGTCCAAACCCAATCTTTTGGTGAACCTTTCGTTGAGTCGCTTAAGGGTTTTGCGATCTTGGAGAATCTCGCAATCAAGCAACGGTAAAAGTTGGCAAATCCGATGAATGATTGGACGCCCTTCAAATTAGTTGGCCGCTGCCAATCTTGAATGCTCTGAACCTTATCCTGGGCCATTTCAATTCCGTCTTGCGAAATGACATAGCCTTAAAAATCAACCTTGGACGTTGCCCAGGAACACTTGTCCTGAGAAATAGCCAGGCCGTTTTCTGCAAGTGGTTCCAGAACATCTATGACTAGTCGGTCGTGCTCTTTCTCTGTTTCGGCACAGATGAGAATATCGTCAAGGTAGACAATGAGGCCTTGATCGAGTAAGTCCCGGAAAATGTGGTTCATCACTTTCTGGAAGGTTGCCGGTGCATTAGAGAGTCCGACCGGCATTACGGTGTATTGGTACAGCCCATCCCCGGTTTTGAAGGCTGTCTTCCATTCGGCTCCTGGCTTTATCCTGATTAGATTATAGCCGTTTTTGAGATCAATTTTGGTAAAGATCTTGGCACCGCGGCCCCGATCCTGTAGTTCGGTCATGATCAGTAAGGGGTACCGGTTTGCTATGGTCACTTGATTCAAGCCCCGGTAATCGACACAAAGTCGTAGTCCTCTGCCATGGGGTTTTGGGACGAAGATGATTGGTGCCGTTGCTGGGGATTTTGAATGTCTAATTTTACCGAGTTCCAACATTTCTTTGAGACATTTTCGGATTTCTGTGAGCTCGGCTTCGTTCAAGGGGTACATTGGTCCCCATGGTGGCTGTTCTCCTTCCCTGAGGTCGATTGTATGATCATATGGCTTATGATCCGGTAGCCTGTCGGCTAGTTCCTTCCCCAAGACTTCGCATAGGGATCGGAACTTATCGGGTATGATGCAGGCTGCGTTGATGTCGGTTGTGTCTGAAGTAACAGCGGCAACATACACAATCACTGTGGCATCTTCATTGAATAGGATATCTGGATCCAACGAGAGCGAGAATCCTTGTGCTGCAGCTAGCGTACAGTGTTGCTTGCAGAAGTTGGTATCCAAGGTAATGTTGTTGGGATTTCCCCAAAAGTTGTTCGGTTGATGTTTTGCCATCCACCAACAGGCCGGGATGATATCCGTTCCTGATTCTAACGGCATAATTTCGAAAGTTTCCCTTGTATAATGCTGTCGGTATTGCAAGAGGAGAGAATGGGTCAAGGCCTGTCCAGCCTCACGTAGTGCAGATCCGTCTGCTCCATTGATGCGTAAGGCTGGTTTCGATTGATGTGGGGAAGATTATGTCTCGCTACAAATGTCGAACTGATAATAGGGATTGCTGCTCCAGTGTCAAACATTGTTCGAACGCAGAACACCTGTTCCCCTGGTACTGATATGTTCATTTTGACTATGGGCCGTGGCCCGGACTTTGGGGGTTGATTTTCAACCTTTTTCGTGATTTTAGCCTTTTTACTGTGTTTTTGAGTTTTTTGTGTTTTTGTCCGTTTAACGCCGGAAATCGAAAGATGTCTATGGTTTAATGCGTCTTGATCTGGCTGACCGTGCTTGCGCATCGTGGCCGGTCTTGTTAGTTGAAATCCGAATGTTCGGACCTCATCTCCCAAACACGGAGCGATTCTGGTAAAACCGGCGCAACTGCGGCTACCTGCTTAGCCTTTTTGGTGGGTCGCTCCTCTTCAAACTCTTCAACCTCAGCCTCGTCGTCGGTTGACCTTGCTCTTTCCTTTCGATTCACCGCAGCCACTTTTGCTGCACGTTCGGTACCTTGGGCGGTCTTCTTCGCAAAGCATTCCAATGCGTGATGGCTACAACGTCCACATCTTCGACAGGAGGCCTTATCCGCCTTGTACTGGTCGATTTCAGACTGGAGCACACCAACCAATGCATCCCGGGTGCTCTGAAATGTCTTCTCCTTTGGTTTGTTGGTGGTTGAAGGTCTATCCCTCTGGTTATCCTTCCATTTCTGGTGGCGTGTTTTATCTCTCTCATTCTTCTTTGTTGACCTATCTTTTTCTGGCTGGAAATCGATCTGTTGTAGGAGTGGATTCCCCTTCCGATTCTTCTCCTTTTCTCTGTTGGTGGCCTTCTTTACAAGGGCGGCCTTGAAGAGTTCGAAGAATGAGTCGTATAGATCTTCGGTCAGATCCGATGCTGCTAGGACGACCCTGTCATCGAAGGACTGAGCATACATCTCTCGGAGAACCTCTCACGAGAGCTGAGCCTTTTCCTGGTAGATTGACATCCGGATTCCCCACTGGTCGGCGGGAAGCCCGGTCTTGTGCAAGCCCGGGAGGTGTTTCCAGCGAAGCTTGTTCATTTTCGCGGGGTAGTTCCGCCGCTTATGTGGGTCGCGGAAGTATTGAGTCATTGCGCCGCGTAGGTTTCCTAGGTGTCTTGTTGCTTAGAGGACTCCCACGTGTCGACGCGATTCTGATGCCATTGGCGCGCATCGCCCTTTAGGAAGGATCCAAGCAAATGGATATTTTGAAGGTCCGTCTGATAGTCAATCGCTCGGACTGTCATGAACTCCTTCACGGCCTTGAACCAAGGCATGAACTCTGCTTTCTCTTCAGAAAATGATTCTGGCTCCTTCATTTTAGGAGCTTTACCAACGGCTCACGTGCTTTGTTTTTTGACAATCGATTCTTCTTATCCCTTTTGCGCAGCTCCCGAATGTATTGCCAAATTTCCTCTGGGACCTGTTCGGCAGACCTGGGCGCAGAGTCTGAATCAGAATCTGAGGACTCAGAGCTACTGCCGTCAGGTAGAGGAGGAGGAGGGGGTACACGTCCGTTTGGTGGACTACTTCCCCGTCTAGAACCTTTTCGGAAGGCTTGGATGGATCCTCGTCCATTCCATTCATTTGGTCTGGCAGGAATCGGCGGTGGCAGGTTGTAAAGGGAGTCATCATCTCCCTGGTCGCCGGGTTTGGAAATGGTCATGTCGTGGTCACTCTCCGGTGAAGGGGCCCGACCATCACTGCAACGTCATTGGATGACTTCACTGATTAGTGACGCTACATCTGCTTGCCTACCCGGGCACGCAACCCTTTTGACCTGCTCCTGTAATCCCAGCTCAATGGTCTTCCACTTGTTGTCGAAGGCAGCCTGTAACTCTTCTCTTTCCCGTTGACTTGCCGCGCCGGCCTCGTCTTGTTGTTTCTTCAGGCGATCATGATCAGCCTGTTGTCGTTTCTGGAGTTGTGAAAGGCGGTCCATTTCTTTTCGGACTCTCTTTTTCTCTTCCGCCAAGTCTGCCTTCAATGCGGCTTCCTTATCCTTCAACAGCTACATCACAGGTCCGAAGCGTGATGCACGAGAAGCATGCCACTAACGCCGCCCAGGACAAGCTTGATGCCCTCAAGACCATGCCCCCCCTACCTCTCCTTGCAATCACTTCGACCGAAGCGACACCGGAACCTCACTCTGACAGTTCATCTGCTCAGGACACACCTCTACCCAACACCCCAAGCACTGCCCCTGCTGAGACCTGTCACGGCTCGAGAATTATTACCTTCCCCCTCCTCGTCATTCATTCACCTATTATTATTCGCTTCATTATTCAGCACTCGTTTGTTTATTTATTTCTATTATCCTTCGGTCATCGATCATCGCTAGTCACTCGCCTGGGTTAGGGTTAAGCTCAATTCCCAAATTGTCACAAAGATCACGTGACCTGTCCCCAGGGATAGGGGTCGGATCGGATACCTTTTCGGAAATTCCATACCTACGGTCCACCGATCATCTTATCCGATAAGATAAGATCGGTCACGTGTGTCTTATCAGTAGTAGATCAGTATGCACGCGCACTGGTCTACTAATGTGCGCACACGTGACTAGGGCTAGGGCACGATCATCTTATCGATAAGATAAGATCTAGTCATGTGACCTTATCAGTATTGCCCTATCGTTCCAATCGCAGCTGATCTGGTTTCACGTGACTAGGGTTAGGGTTGCACCCACACGCACAGAAACTAGGGCTAGGTTTTTGACCGTACGCGCACAGCTAGGGTTAGGGTTACGGACGCACGCGCACGATTAGGATTACGAAGCGCGCGCGTGACTTCGCTTAGGGTTACGTTACCGCGCACGCGAAGTACGATATCGCGCAGGCAAGTTACGCTATTGCGCACGCGAGATACGCTAACGAGCGCGCGACCAGGCTCTGCACGCAAACACGCTCATGTGGTACGAATGCGTTAGCACGTCTAGAACGCGCAACCGCGACGGCGTTGTTTACTTAGTTATTTTTCGGGAAAAATCTGCAAGTAGTGGCTCGGCGTGTAAGGAGGAAAAATTGTATATAAGAGGAATGTTTCTTTGTTTGTTTTTTGTGTTTTTCTTTTCTCCTTACACAGTTATTTGTTTATTTACGAATTCAAATACTTTGTCGATCTTTGTTTACGTCCTCGTTTTCGTCCCCGCCTTTGGATCTCTTTGTCCCTTGAAATCTTTGTTTATTTCCTTAACTTGTCATCACAGAAATCTCTAAGTTGATGCTCGACACAGCTTAAGAGTTTCTAACGTTGAAGTTATTATAAGGATATCTTCATTGAACTCAAGAGTGAATAATAGAGAAGAGCCCTCAGGTTCTCCATCAGCTATCTCTCCCTTGTTCGCCGTTACAACATAACTGTGTAATCAAGACCTGCCAGCTCTACCGTCAACTCTTGATTACAACAAGCTTTACATGCTTCACAACCTCTGGTTCTACGTATTCATCAATCTATTACCGGTCTTCCCCTCCCTCGAAAACCCCGTCGTCCTTGACGAAATCGAAATTGCCCGACAACTTGGAAATGAATACTCAGCAACTCAAATTCAATACAACGATGAAACCAACATCTGGCACCTCCGTTAAACCCCTGAAATGAACTAAAATGACAAGGTCATTGTGGCCCTGTACCTCAACGAAGCCGAAAGGCTGAAGGTCGAACAGGACCCCACGAAGATTAAACTGGTCCACAACGCCGTAAAGGAATACGAACGAGACTGTCAACTTAGAGAGGACCTTCGAGCCGAACTAACAGAAGCTCGAAAGGATAACTCCCTCTACACCCAACGAATTACCGATTTGGACAGGGATCTCGAAAGCGCCAATGCCTCCGTTGAACTTCTACAAGCCCTTACGAAAAACGGTCCCCTTCCGAATACCCATCCTATCGAATTACCCAACCCACCTGAGTTTTCTGGTGCACGCAAGGAGCTCTTGAACTTCATTTCGAAGGTCAGATCCAAGCTCGCCGGAGACTCCTCCCGTTTTACCGATGATCAACATAAGCTACATTACACTTATGGAAACCTCAAAGGCAACGCCCAGAATCAAATTCAACCTTACGTCCTTACAGATGAGATTAAGCTTTAGGACGTTGAGGCTCTCATTGCAATTCTGGAAGCTGCCTTTGGAGATCCTGATCAAGCTGGAACTGCGTCTGCGGAATTGGATAAACTTCAACAGGGCAACCGTGAGTTTAGCCAATATTACGCAGTGTACCAACGATTAATGGCTATCTTGAACTACGATGAGAACGCAAAGAAGGCTGCACTGAAGCGTGGACTCTCTCGAGACCTTCAGACCAGTTTTGTTTACCAAGCCGAAGAACCTCAGAACTTCACCAAGTTTGTGGATCTTTGCATGAAGCTAGATCATTCAATTCGAGCTCACTCAAACACCACGAAATGTCATGTTCCTTCGATCCCCAGTAGTACCAGCTCCACGACGTCTCGCCCGGCGTCCCACCCAACGAATACCAATAGTGGTGATTACGGATCGGCCCCCATGGACCTATCAGCTTCCCAAAAGGCGCACAACCAACGCCCTCGTGATGAACGAATGGCTAAGGGACTTTGCGTTTACTGTGGATCAGCTGACCATTTCAAAAACGAATGCTCTACGTTGGCAGCAAACAACTCCCGCAAGATCCGCCTAGCGGCCGCCGAGGTTGTGGATATTCCAACAAACCCCGACTTCGACCAGGGAAAACAGTAGTCCATCAACATGCCGTTGGCTCTTTTGTTGGACCAGCCCCTACCTCGTCTTGCGTTTCATCTCAGGCAATTGTTTATGTATCTGCTAGTTCTTTGTCAAGTAAGCAACAAAACGAATTGGATGGGAATCATTTGGTCATGCCATGTACACTAACTGAACACAACACCAAAATCGATACTCATGCTCTCGTAGACTGCGCATGCACGGGAATTTCCTTCATGAACGGAGACTTCGCACGCCAACACAACTTTCCCCGTTATCAATTGAAAAACCCCAAAATGGTTGAAGTAATTGATGGTCGACCTATTTCATCAGCAGACATCACCGAATACATTGAAGTCGAATGTACAATAGGAGACCATCATGAATTACTAACTGCTTACGTTGCTTGGCTGGGTCATTATCCCCTCGTTTTAGGAATCCCATGGCTTTGTAAACACGATGTTACAATAAACTTCGACGATAATGATATCAAATTCTCTTCACCGAAATGTCTCCCCCACCGTACCACATTAACACCCACCCCTGTTAAGGGTATTGCTCTGAAACAACAAAATAAGATCTGTGCTATTTCAGCTATGACGTTTCCACGAATCGTAAACAATTCCAATAATCGTTACGGAAAAGTCGAACAATTCTCCTTATCGTTGAACGAAATCAGCACAGCCATCCAACCAGAGAAAGAAGAACCAGATCTTAAGACCATTGTACCACCAGAATATGACCAGTACTTGGGAATCTTCGAAAATGTCAATGCAGACGAGTTACCGCCCCATCGACCGTCGGAGCACAAGATATCACTCTTCGATGGTTTTCAGCCTCCCTTCGGTCCCCTTTACTCCCTGTCACGCCCAGAGCTGGAGGAGTTGAAACGATGGTTAGATGAAAACCTTACCAAAGGTTTCATTCGTGCCTCCTCATCTCCAGCGGCTGCTCACATTCTTTTGGCAAAGAAAGGTGATGGTTCGCTGCGTTTGGTAGTCGATTACCGTGGAATCAACGCCGGAACAATAAAGAACCGCTACCCCCTCCCCCTGATGCAGGATACCTTAATGAACCTTTCACCAGCTAAGTGGTTCACTAAGCTCGACATTAGGGGTGCGTATAATTTAATACGTATGGCAAATGGGGAAGAATGGAAAACTGCTTTTCGTACCCGGTATGGATTATTCAAATCATTGGTTATGCCCTTTGGGCTCACCAATGCCCCTGCAACGTTTCAGAACTTCCTCAACGCAGTATTGGCACCTTATCTTGATCGATTCTGTGCTGCTTATCTGGACAATACCCTGATCTATTCAGATAATCTCGACGAACATAAACAACATGTTAAATTGATCCTTGAAGCGTTCGAAAAAGCGGGATTGCATCTCAAACCAGAGAAATGCGAGTTCCACCAGAAGGAAGTAAAGTACTTAGGACTCAGCATCAGTACAGAAGAAATAAAGATGGACCCTGAGAAGATTACTGCAGTCCGGGATTGGGAATCCCCCCGAAACCTCAAAGATGTTAGAGTATTTTTGGGTTTTGCAAATTTCTATCGACGTTTCGTTAAAAACTATTCAAAGATAGTCCAACCTCTCACGTTGCTCACATGAAAAGGAGTTCCTTTCGTCTGGTCGGAACCCCAACAACAGGGTTTTGAGGAATTGAAATCAACGTTTCCTTGCGCCCCCGTCCTGGCTCGTTTCGACCCAGACCGGGATGTTATTGTTGAAACAGATGCTTCTGATTATGTCCCTGCTGGAGTACTTTCCCAGTATGATGATGAAGGAATCTTACATCCTATTGCTTACTTCTCAATGAAACATTCCCCCGCCGAGTGTAATTATGAGATATATGATGAAGAACTCATGGCTATCGTCCGGGCCTTCGAAGAATGGCGTCCCGAATTACAGTCTGTTATTAACCCAATTCGAGTATTGTCACATCATAAGAATCTGGAATATTTTACTTCGACGAAGCTCCTGAACCGCCGTCAAGCCCCTTGGTCACAGTTTTTGTCTCAGTTTATTTTGAAGATTGTTTACCACCCCGGTACCGAAGGCGGTAAACCAGAGACACTGACTCGTCGATCCGGAGATCTGCCTAAAGAGGCGGATGAACACTCCCTAGAGAACCATACAACGATCATTAAGCCGGAGAATATCCTTCACGTTGCGGCTGTTACCCCTAGCACTCAACAAACAATAACGGAGTCGCAACAAACAATAATACCGGACGAACAACAAACAAACCCCACCTTATCCCAGCTCTTCACGGAAGCCTACGATAAAGACCCATTCCCTACTAAGGTTATTGAAATGCTAAACAATAACACTCGTTATTGTAAAGACATTACATTGGCAGGATGTACAGTAAACAATAACCGTTTATTCTACCGGGGATATTTATGGGTCCCGAATTAAGAACCCCTACGATTACATCTAATGCAACAACACCACGACTCTCCTACGGCTGGACACCCAGGTAGATCTAAAACATCAGAATACCGCCCAAGAACCTATACGTGGCCCCAGACGACAGCAGACGTGGAAAGATATATTCGAAATTGTCATACCTACCAACGTTCGAAACCTACCAGACACGCCCCGTTTGGTATTCTACGCCCACTACCTACTCCAGAAAGACCCTGGCAGGACATATCAATGGACTTCGTAACAGGATTACCATGGTCTAATGGGTGTGATGCAATTTGGGTAGTTGTGGATAGATTAACCAAAGAACGACATCTGATTGCCTGTCGAACGGATATCGACGCAAAGGAATTATCGTCTTTGTTTATTACCCACATCTTCCGATTGCATGGAATCCCCCTTACCAATATCTCTGATCGAGGACCCCAATTCGCTGCTTGGGTTTGGAAGAATCTCTGTTGACGTTTGGGAATCGAGCCTCGATTATCTACGGCATTCCATCCACAACCAGACGGCCAAACAGAACAGATGAACGCTATTATGGAACAATACCTCTGAGCCCACGTCAACTATCTTCAAGATGATTGGGCCGATTGGTTACCATTAGCAGAATGTGCTGCAAACAATCAAGCATCCGAGACAACGGGAACTTGCCCATTCTTTGCTAATAAAGGATTCGACCGCCGTTGCCAATTCGATTCACTTCCAGCAGCTACGAACGACGTTAACGATCGACGGGCCATCACAACATCGAAAACCCTCGCCGAAATCCATAACCATCTACGCGCTGAAATCAATAGAGCTAATCTACGTTATCAAGAGAATGCCGATAAACATCGACCCCCATCACTGAATTATGAGCCTGGAGATTTGGTATGGATGAATGCTCGCAATTGGAAAACTCGTCGACCCTCCCGGAAATTAGACAACAAACGTTACGGACCCCTCAAGATTATCGCCGAAGTATCCCTCTATGCCTACCGATTAGAACTACCCCCGACGATGAAATGCCATAACGTTCAACATGTTTCCCTATTGGAACCCGCTGCCAATCACCCTTACCCCGGTCAACAATCAGACCCACCACCCCCGGTGGAAATCGACGGTGAAGACAAATACTTCATCGAAGCTATCCTCGACTCCCGAATTCACAGAAAGAAACTTCAGTACATTGTCAAATGGGTTGGATACGATATGTCCGATTGGGAACCCACCGAACTTTATTCCGACAGTAAAGCTGTTGACGACTTCCATAAAAAGCATCCCGATAAACCGGGACCCCTCCCCAACTTATCTTAGAAGTTACTTTGCCGGAGCTCAGTCCAAGAAGGGGAATCCTGTCACGGCTCGAGAATTATTACCTTCCCCCTCCTCGTCATTCATTCACCTATTATCATTCCCTTCATTATTCAGCACTCATTTATTTATTTATTTCTATTATCCTTCGGTCATCGATCATGACTTGTCACTCGCCTGTGTTAGGGTTACGCTCAATTCCCAAACTGTCAAAAAGGTCACGTGACCTATCCCCAGGGTTAGGGGTCTGCTCGGATCCCTTTTCAGAAATTGCATACCTATGGTCTACCGATCATCTTATCCGATAAGATAAGATCGGTCACGTGTGTCTTATCAGTAGTAGATCAGTATGCACGCGCACTGGTCTACTAATGAGCGTGCACGTGACTAGGGCTAGGGCACGATCATCTTATCGATAAGATAAGATCTAGTCATGTGACCTTATCAGTATTGCCCTATCGTTCCAATCGCAGCTGATCTGGTTTCACGTGACTAGGGTTAGGGTTGCACCAGCACGCACACAAACTAGGGTTAGGTTTGTGACCGTGCGCGCACAGCTAGGGTTAGGGTTACGGACGCACGCGCACGATTAGGATTATGGAAGCGCGCGCGTGACTTCCCTTAGGGTTACGTTAGCGCGCACGCGAAGTACGCTATCGCGCACACGAGTTCGCTATCGCGCACGCGAGTTACGCTAACGAGCACGCGACGAGGCTGTGCACGCAACCACGCTAATTTGGTACGAACGCGTTAGCGCGTCTGGAACGCGCAACCGCGACCGCGTTGTTTACTTAGTTTTTTTTCGGGAGAATCTGCCAGTAGTGGCTCGGCGTGTAAGGAGGAAAAATTGTATATAAGAGGATTGTTTCTTTGTTTGTTTATTTTATTTTTCTTTTCTCTTTACACAGTTATTTCTTTATTTACAAATTCAAATACTTTGTCGATCTTTGTTTACGTCCTCGTTTTCGTCCCCGTCTTTGGATCTCTTTGTCTCTTGAATTCTTTGTTTATTTCCTTGACTTCTAAACACAGAAATCTCTAAGTTGATGCTCGACACAGCTTAAGAGTTTCTAACGTTGAAGTTATTTTAAGGATATCTTCATTGAACTCAAGAGTGAATAATTAGGAAGAGCCCTCAGGTTCTCCGTCAGCTATCTCTCCCTTGTTCGCCGTTACAAGACCACCGGTGGAAGACTGTGGAGGCGAAGGCTACACAGAGGAAGAAGCAGAAAGCGAAGGAGACGACACCTACGGCAGCGACATCCAGCAAGACCCCTACAACAATGAATCGTGGCCAGGGAAAGAATACCCACCAACCCAGAACGACAACGCCCTCTGCAAAGAAGACTTGGGCAGAAGTCGTCGAGAGCGGAGGCATCAACACGCAGATTGTGCTTGGCAATGGCAATCTTGGACTGACAACACCACCGGCAAGAAGGGGAGAGAGGCGAGGAGGGGCAGCGAGAAGGCTGAGCAAGAAGGAAGGAGAAGGGGAGAGAGGGGAGGAGGACAGGGGCAGGGCGGGCCCGGGTGTCTCAAAGGGCAAAGAGTCAGGAGACACCAGCGGAGGAGTTGAGAGAGGAGAGGAGAGTGGGGGCATAGGTGGGCGCGCGGCTGTGTAACTTTGTTTTGGTTTTTGTTTTTTCTTTTTTTTTAGTTTTGCATTGTGGAGGAAATAAAGGCGGAAAAATTGGTAAAAATGGGAGGGGAAGGGTGGAGGAAATGGGGGAACAACCCTGCGAGGTGGCCTCCGAGCGAACAGGGCTCCTGGAACGGACGACGCTTGATGGACAAAAGCACAACCGTAATGTCAAGCTCTTGGGCATACCCAGTGAGAGCCTGGCCGGACACCCGGGTTTCTCAATTTTGTATTTACTGTAGATTCCGCCATAACCTTACGGTTGGATGCTTGTATGAGTTAATAAATAAATAAATAAATAACTTATCCTTCAACTCCTGCTTGTCTTTGGCCATCCGGGCCTCCAAGTCATTTTCTTTTTGTCGGAATTCTGCTGCCCATCGTCCGCAGCTGGCGTTCCATTCCTCTTGTTTTGTGGCTTCCGCTTTATAGTAAGCCATGATAATTTGTTGGTTATTTTCTAACTTCTCGGTATAAGACTCCAGGGTCACTTGTCGATGGACCTCGTCGTTGGCCCGAGTGATTTGGAGGTCCTCCATTTGTCGTTGAAGCTGGGTATATGCTTCGGCGACCTCTATAAATTGGCGGTTGGTGAGATTGAATTGGGCATTCACCGCATTACCCATCTGTTGTTGTGTTTGTTGGAGGGCTTGGTCCAAGTTGACTTGGATGTTTACGTATGCCGTTTGCATATTCATCAACATCCGGACTGCATCGCCCTCATCGTTCTGGATCTGGCTGCATAAGTTGCTGATGTCTGCAGCAGTACGAGCCAGTTGTCTCATCAGCTCCTCATCCCATGCTGGGATGCTCGGAACACTGATGGAATTAGGTAATCCACTCATTTCTACCTCATTACTGACGTCGTCAGGGTCAGCACTGAGGAGAGCCCATCAGGGGAGGGGCTGAAATTTGTATTCCATAAGTTCAGCCATGTTGTAATATAGTGGCTGATGAGTACTTCTCGATTCACTCGGTGAGGTATATGAGTAAACTTATAGTGTAAACCGGGGGTCCTAGGGTAAACGGACGGCCGGGTAACTCTCAAATTTCTGAAAGAAAAAGAGAGAAGCAATAATTCCAAGAAGGGGAATTATTACTTCTCAAGGGGATTCTCCTAACAGAAAGCAGAGACGATAAGAGTTATATGTTTAAGCTCTCCTGCGTATCTCAGGGAGCATTTCGAGAGTAGTGGTTCGTCTGGTGGTCGTTTCTCGAAGAGGGACGACCGGAGGTATTGTATTGATTTGAGGTAAAGTATGAATTTGAGGCCGTTGGGTATTAACTCAAGAGAGGACAAAAACCCTTCGTGGGATGTGTTGTTGTATTCGGGACAGTGTTGATTGCGTTGCTGGATGCTGGCTTCTTCGAGTGGGAGCTTCTGGCACTTATTTATTTTTCTTATCCTGAGCTCCCCACTCATATACCCTGCAAGCACTATGCCGTGGGCGCAAGTGGAAGTACCCCAAGACGTTGGTTGGCTACACCTAAACGTGATTTTTCTACCATACAAAATGCAAGTTTTGGTCAAAACGCTGATATCGCGGATATACTTTAAGACATCATCCGGGCCGTTATCCGGATGATGCCTTAGTCGTTTGCTAATGCCTAGACTCGTTCTGCTCGTCGTTTGCACTCATGTCATTAATAATAATAGGGCATCGGAATGCGTTCCGAGGAATGTGCATTGCAGGACCGGCTGACGTGTTCCTGTAACTAACGTCGGACTTCAATATCCGGTTGGCCATTCCGTCGCATCCGGTGAAGTCGTTTGTATGAACTGATGGTGTCGTGACGGTCGGCAATAGACCGTGGGGCTTCCGGGGGGCCCCATTAGCAGGTGGTCCGATTTTCCATTCGTCATACGGTCGTCTCGTCATATCGGCAGTTCGAAGGTGCGTTTGCGAAGATAAGGTTTCGGGTGATAACTCCCCAAAGAGGTAGTTAACTCCTTATCTCCTTCGGGTGACTGGACTCCGCTGTCGTATGATGTTGTTCGGTTTATCCGGTTTCCTCTGTCCGTCAGGCGTAATGCCTTGGTCACATATGACTATGTTTTCTTGTTTTACGGCAAAGGGTTTTGTGAATACATTATCCCATTTTAACTTAAATACAGTTCTTTTCCCTCTTAACCTTCCTATCCTCATCAACCTCGATATCTGTTTCCTGCGGTGACCTACTTGCGTCACATTCTCCTTTCTATTTGTATGTATATCTGGCCCGCCGGGTCTCTTAGTTCCACGACCCTTTCTGGACGGTTTTCTCGTATACGGGGGAAGAGGTGCGTTCGCTCAAAGGC
Source organism: Pyronema omphalodes (assembly GCA_024516155.1). Classification (NCBI taxonomy): domain Eukaryota; kingdom Fungi; phylum Ascomycota; class Pezizomycetes; order Pezizales; family Pyronemataceae; genus Pyronema; species Pyronema omphalodes. The sequence goes on from JAJJXM010000069.1 coordinate 222,764, forward strand.
TTCTGTAAGTCTTTGAGTGAGGCCCTAGGGTTATGTATTTATTTATTTATTCATACACGCATCCAACCGTAAGGTTATGGCGGAAACTACAAATTAAATACAATGTTAAGAACCTGGCGGTGATGCCAGGTCCCCACCGGGTAAGCTCCAGAGCTGTCAATGTGGGTGGGAGTGTAGTCTCCCAAGTCTCGCCTTGCAGTTTTTCATCTAGCGTCGTCAGATCCAAGGAGCCCTGTGCGCTCGGAGGCCACCTCGCCAGGTCGATCCCCCATTCCCTCCACCCTTCCCGTTCCATTTTTAACCATTTTTCCGCCTTTATTTCCTCCACAAAGCAAAAACAAAACCAAAGCAAAGTTAAACAGCCACCGGGCCACCTGCGCGCCCCCTCTCCTCTCCTCTCTCAACTCCTCCTCTGGTGTCACCTGACTCTTTGTCCTTTGAGACACCCGGGCTAGCCCTGCCCCTCTTCTCCTCCCCTCTCTCCGCTTCTCCCTCCTTCTTCCTCAGCCTTCTCGCTGACCCGCCTCGCCTCTCTCCTGTGCTTGTCGGTGGCGTCGTAAGTCCAAGATTGCCATTCCCAAGGACAATCTGCACGTTGATGCCTCCGCTCTTGACGACCTCTGCCCAAGTCCTCTTTGCGGAGGGGGTTGTCTGTCCGGGTTGGTAGGTATTCTTTCCCCTTCTACCATTCTTCGTTGTAGGGGTCTGTTTGGGTATCGCTGCCGTAGATGTCATCTCCTTCGCTTTCATCTTCTTCTACTGTGTATCCTTTGCCTCCACAGTCTTCCATCCGTTGGTCTCAGCAGGGGCAGTGCTTGGGGCATCAGGTAGAGGTGTGTCCTGGCCAGAGGAACTGTCAGGCTGAGGTTCCGGTGCCGCTTCGGTTCACGTGATTGCGAGGAGAGGTAGGGGGGACATAGGCTTGAGGGCATAAAGCTTGTCCTGGGTGGCGGTAGTCGCATGTTTCGAGTGCATCAGGCTTCGCACCGGTGATGTCGCTCTCGGTTTGTGGTTCACCGGTCTTCTGTTTGTCGGTGAGGTGGGTTCGGTGTTCTGGTCGCTTCCCCTTCGCTTTCTCTTGCCAGGAGGGTTGCCAACAGCGTCCAGGACATCCTCAATGTCATGTTGGACGACGGACAGTTGCATAGTCATCTCTTCCATCGCTGAGGAAGAGGCCGTGAGGTTTGGTGAGGGGGGCGCCGAAATGACTTGTTGCGGTTCGTCGATTTTTTTTGTCAGAGCGTCCACAGCAGCCTGGAGAGCTGCTGTTTCAGCCTGTATAGAGTTGTATGCTGCACGCAGCTTCGTATTTGAGTCCAGCAGAATGCTGAATTTCGACATCATGACGTCGAATCTGTGGCGCATCTCATCGCTGTTGTTGTGTATCGTGTCATCGAGGGTATTGAAGCGCCGCTATGTGTCCCGGTGGATCTGTTGTATCCCCAGGAAGCTGGCTCTAGTGAGTTCGGCGTAGCTGTCTCTAAACAGCTGATCTAGAGTGAGATAGTTGTCATCAACTGCGACTGCCTCATTAATCGCAGATACACACAAGCGACGGTAGTTACTGAACCGGCTGTGTGCAGTTATCGCCTGTTGCTGCGATGTTGAAGCCAAAGGAACTGGTGATCCTGCCAAGACCATGCTCTGGAAGGGCTTTCCAGCGAAGTTTCCATCAACTTCATCAACCTTTCCGTTTCTTCCATCAAAAGCAGGAGTAGATCCATCACGAGGAAGGTCGGGTTGAACATTGCACACGTTTTCGGACAGTTTCGATCGTTGGGCGTTGTTCTGTCGTTGTTTTGGCGACATTTCGTGAGGTGGGGTAAGCGAAAACTCGTGAAAACTCTGATTTTGCGACATTATTAGTTAGTAGTTAGCATGGGAGACAAAGGGGCGTGAAGGCTTACGGGAAATGTGGGAACTCCGAGGGTCGGACTGCTGGGCATGAGCCCCTTGTGTTACGAGGAAAAGGAGGAGATTAATGGATATATAAAGGAGAGGGGAGGGACGCTATACTTAGTCTCCACGCAATCAATTACCTTTCACCCTAACTTACCTTGATACCAGAGATTGTCTGTCCGTGTGCTGAACGAGATCACGCAAAACCCAAGAACCCCCAACCCTAACCCCTTCCATCACCACCCATCACTTCTCCCCCGAACCGGCCACACTACAGAGAAACAGTCTGAATACCGTGATAGGTATCAACAGAAGAAACAGACGAGCCCTGGTGTGTCACCTACCTCACATACCGATATCTGCGTGGCGCCCTTAACATTCGATTGCGTCTCCCCCCCGAGGTACCCCGCACACCAGAAAAAGAACGACTGTCTGAACAAGAAGAACCCTGGATCCCTTTCAATTACGGGATTTCGGCAAAGCTATTAGCGATTACGCCAGACCAGCCAGCCCAGTAACGCCAGAACAACCTTCGAGACCACAGTCCGCGACAACCAATAAAGAAGATAACTCGGGAATGACGAACCCTCACGGAGCTGCGGGAGCTCCCTTCCCCCTGTCCAGATGACGACCGATCAACTGCAAACCCTCTTGCAACAGCTGTATCAACCTCCCCCGTCCAGCCGACCTAAGATCGAAGACCCCGATCTCTATTACGGCGAAAGAGCCAAGCTACGAGCCTTCCTCATGAAATGTGAGCTCAAGTTCAACCGTGAACCCAGCAAATTCGATAGAGAGGCGAAAAAAGTCAATTATGCCAGCACCAGGTGTAGGGGAAACGCCCGGGCATGGATTGAACCAGCAATGAAAGAGGAGGGAGTGAGTAAGTATGAAACCCGGAAAGATTTTAAGACAGCTATTGGTAGAGCCTTCAGAGAAGCCGACAGCAAGGAAGTAGCACGGCGAAAATTCATAAACATTAAGCAAGGAAACCGCTCTGCTGCTGCTTACTGGGCTGATTTCCAAAGATTAATGGCGGATTTGGATTATAACGACTCAATGTACATCGACCAGTTCCATGACGGATTGAACATGGAAGTGCAACGACCACTCGTGTCAGGAACCAGTGAACGGACGTTCAAGGGACACACTGAACACTACCGGCAAGAGGGACTAGGCAGGTTCCGGGACGGGGAACGGCAGGACAAGGACCGAAGTGCTCGTCAGACGGACGGCACACTAAACAGGGACAGGGACAAGGACAAGAGTGACGTAGGACTTAGGAGGGGAGATCTTATATTAGGAGCAAGGAGAAGACACAAGATGTTCGATGGAGAATCTCGACAACGGGGAGGCAAGCCTCCTTATGTACAAAGGGGCGGCCAGCACTCTTGCTGGGCCGTCATACAATCATCGCTACATGAGCTTCCGTTCTCCATCAATTCACCTGCGACGCCACAGCTCTCCAGCTCGTGGTACGTCATCCATCATCAATCATTCTCTCAGTCACAATGGCACGGCACACATAACAACACAACAACACAACGGCAACACAACACGGCAAGACAACGGCACGATGTCAATCAACAACCACGACAACATGATGACGCAACACAACGGCTCGTCAGCCGTGTGCCGTGACAGTACCCCCCCGTTAGGCTCGAGTTCCTACGAGAGGAGAAGGTTTGTCTGGGTATAACTGGTGAAATCTTTCAGCGGCCTCAGTTTCGGATAGATTCGTTTCCGGTTCCCAGGTTGGAGAGTCATGGCCGGTCCACTTGACGAGGTACTGCAAGTTTCCTCTTGACCAACGGCTATCCAGAATTTCATCCACGAACCGTTCTTCTTCGCCGTCTACTACTACTGGTAGGGGCGGTGGAATAATCTGGCCAGGGAGGGGGTCCGAAGGGGCTGGGTTTAGTAGGGACACGGGGAAGGTCCTGTGGTGTTTCATGGTCTCCGGTATATCCAATTCATAGGCGTGGGATCCAATAGGCCGTAACACGGTGAAGGGGCCTAGGTGTTTGTTTTCTAGTTTCTTTGAGGGGCGGCGGGTTCTTAGGTTGCGGGCGTCCAGCCATACCAGGTCTCCTGGTTTGAAGACCGGCGCGGGGAGTCGGGAATTGTCGGCGGCTTCTATGTGGCGGGCTTGGGCGTATTTCATTTCCGAACGTAAGACGTCATAGATGTGTGACATCCATTCCGCTACCTCGTTCGCTTTCACTTCTTCAGGATTGTTGGTCCTGATTTCCAGTTCGAAAGAGCACTTGGGGTGTCGACCATATATAGCGTAGAACGGAGACAGCGACGTTGTATCCGATACTTGGTTATTTGCAGCAAATTCTGCCAGTGGTAAAAATTTCTTCCAATCGTCTTGTAAATAACAGACGTACGCGCGGAGATATTGCTCCGTAACCGCGTTAATTCTCTCTGTTTGGCCGTCGGTTTGGGGATGAAAGGCCGTACTCGTGGCAATTTCGATACCCATGCAATTTGCCAAGTGTTTCCAGAAATGGGCCACAAATTGCGGACCGCGGTCGGACACTACTGTGTCTGGCAGGCCGTGTAGTTTGAATACGTTTTCCAGGAAGAGTTGCGCGAAGCCTTCTGCGTCTATCGTGGAATGACAGGGCACTAAGTGCCGCTGTTTCGTTAGTCGGCAAACGATCGCACATATTGCGTCGAAGCCTTCTGATGTCGGTAGTCCAGTAACAAAATCCACCGATATATTCTGCCAAGGGTGGTGCGGAACCGGTAGGGGCTTCAGGGTTCCATAGGGTGCGTGGCGGGTAGCCTTTGTTCTTTTACAGGTGTGGCAATTTCGGACGAATTGGTCCACATCTTTTCTCATCGAGGGCCAGTAATAATTCCTGGCGAGGAGTTCGAAAGTCTTCGCACGGCCCGGGTGTCCCATGGTGGGGGGGTCGTGGTGATCTTGCAGTAGTTTCAATCGTAGCTTATCCAGCGCGGGGACATAGAGGCAATCTCGGTAGTACAATCTGTTTTCTAACACGGAGCAATCGGCGAGCGATATGTCCTTACAGATTTGTGTGCCATCTTCCAGCATTCCCAACACTCGGTTGGGGAATGAATCTGTCTTGTAGCCCTCTGTGAACAGGAGGTCTACTTCGGAAGGTGCGAGTTTCATTGGCGGGGTCATGCATAACTGAAAGTTCTGTGGCTTCAGAACAGCTTGCTGGTTCGCCAGTATGCGTTCGTCTCCCTCTTCCGGGAGGTCGGCGGCTCTTCTTGTCAGGGCGTCCGGTTTTCCTCCCAACGTTCCCGGTCGATAGGTGATCACAAAGTTAAACCGAGACAGGAACTCGGACCAGCGTGCTTGTCGTCTATTCAGCAGCTTTGTCGTCATGAAGTATTCAAGATTCTTGTGATCCGTTAATACTTTTATAGGGAAGGCGGAGCCCTCTAAGTGGGGACGCCATTCCTCAAAACAACGAACTATTGCCAGTAGTTCTTTGTCGTAGATTTCGTAGTTGCATTCTGCCGGGGAATGCTTCTTGGAATAAAATGCGACGGGGTGTAACACGTCATCGTCGTCGTATTGTGATAAAACTCCAGCGGACACATAGTCAGATGCGTCTGTTTCTACTACAATCGGTTTCTCGTAGTCGAAGTGCTTGAGGATAGGTGCTGATGTAAATGCGTCCTTCAGTCGGTCGAAGGCGCTCTGCTGATCTTTACCCCAGATAAAGGGGATTGCTTTACCATCTTTCTTTTTGGTCAGAGCTGTCAGCGGGGAGACCACTTTTGAGTAGTCTTTGATAAATCTTCGGTAGAAATTCGCGAAGCCTAGGAACTCTTGGACTTGTTTCAAATTGGTTGGTTCCTTCCAATCTCTCACTGTGGCTACTTTGGAATGCATCATGCGCGCGCCGTCGCGGCCGATGTTGTAGCCCAGGTACTGTACTTCTGCCTTAGCAAACTTACACTTCTCTGGCTTCAAGTGCAGTTTTTCTTGTTTGAGTCGTTCCAAGATCTTTCGGACGTGTGCGGTGTGATCGGACTTTGGTTCGGAGAATACGAGGATATCGTCCAAGTATGCCGTACAAAACTGGTCTAGGTATGGTCTCAGGACATCATTTATAAATGCCTGGAAATCGGCAGGCGCGTTGGTGAGCCCAAAGGGCATCACTTTCGATTCAAACAGGCCGTACCGTGTGCGGAAGGCCGTCTTCCATTCTTCGCCCTCTGCCATTCTGATAAGGTTATAAGCGCTGCGGACATCAAGGGTCGTAAAATATTGAGCTTTGGAAAGATTCATCATCGTTTCCTGTATCAATGGCAGCGGGTACCGGTTCTTCTCGGTACCTTCATTCAGTCTTCGGTAGTCGACACACAGGCGTAGGGATCCGTCTGATTTTTTCACGAATAATATCGGCGAGGCGGCTGGTGATTGGGAGCGTTGTATAAATCCTTTCTCCAAATTCTCATCGAGCCATGTTTTCAGCGTCTGCAACTCGTTGCGTGACAGCGAGTATAACGGACCAAAGGGCGGAACGAATCCCTCTTTCAGTGGGATCTTGTGGTCGTAGGGTCGGTGCGGGGGAAGTTCCTTCGCGTTGACCTCCTTGAATAACTCGAGGTAGTCATGATACTCCTCGGGGATCATGTCTTTCAGTTCGTCGTCCGTCAGGGGGGGCTTGTCTTGTAGGGCGACGGTGATCTCGTCCAACGATAGCGAGAACACTGTCAGACTTTCGTCTTCTACCATTTCCTTGAAGTCGGTGATGGTTAGACTTGAGATCTCTATTGGGGGTTCGTCCGGGGGGTCGGGGACCGAGTCTTCCAACTCCGGCAAGGGGTTGGTGTCGGGCTCGTGGACAGCGGGAGGGGGGCCCGGGTCCAGGACCTCGACACCGGTTGTGCTTACAGGCAACGGGGTGCAGTTCCTTAGGCAGTATTGTGAGTCGAAGCTTACAGTGTTGGAACTGAAGCTTATTGTTATGTCGTGTTTCTTCAACCAGGGGATGCCCAGCACCACAGGGTAGTGACCCAACTTGGTGACGAACATGGGAAGGGTTTCCGAGTGACCATTGATGGTACACTCTACTTGGGCGAGGTGTGTGATTTTCCCTGAGGGTATGGGTCGTCCGTCCATAACTTCGACCGTTCGGGCGGTGGGTAGGGGGGTTAGAGGGAGTTTGTGATGGCGGGCGAAATTGCGGTCAACAAAGGCGATACCAGTGGCGCCGCAGTCAACGAGCGCTACTGTTTTCACGGAGCGGTTATTGGAAAACAAGGAGCAAGAGAGAACAAGGTGTTTGCATTCTAACTTTCCAGTAAAACTTGCGCCCGATAATAGCAATGTATCAGCAATAATTTTCCCACCAGCGGCAGAGCCATCTTCTTGCAGCTGGTTCAATCTTTTCCCGACACCTCCTCTTCACTATCCAATAATTCCACACTCGCCACTTTAACATTCGTCTTGGTGGGGCACGACGCAGCCATGTGGCCGAGGCCACCGCAGTAGAGGCAACGTTCTTCTGATAGGCGGGTCGCACGTTCCTGTGCCGACAGTTTCTGACGGGGTCCCTGGGCAGGGGTTTGCTTGCTGGAGGAGGCGGTGGTGGCTTGGGTAGCGGGGGTGGGGCGACTGGTGGCGGGGATGGCGGCGGTAGTGGGTTTAACTTGGCCGCGGTTGGTACGCAGCTTGCGGAGGTTCTCAAGTGCTCTCAATTGGGAGTCCAATTTTTGGCACTGGTCAACCAATTCGTGCATCGTAGCGGTGGGAGGGGCGCCAACCAACTTTTCGTGCAACTCGAGGGACAGGCCGTTACGCAGAGCATCCATGGTGGCGGCTTCATCCCAGCCTAGTTCTGCGACCAGGCGGGAGAACTCTGCATAATAGTCTGAAAATTCGCGGTTGTTTTGTGGGAGATTTTGTAGTTTGAAACGAGCCGTTGCGCGCTGGTCCGGGTCTCCAAAGGTACGCTGTAAGATTTTAATGACGTCCTCGACGTCGTTGAGGGCCCAGCGGTTGCCATTTTCCTTGATATAAGGAAGAATCTGATCCAAGGCGCGTCCGCGGAGGCGGCCCATGGCATAAGAAATCCGCTTGTGAGGGGTTGGGAAGCGTAGTTCGTCACTCACCAACTTGATGCGAAGCAAGGAGACAAAGCGGCGGAGGTCCTCCCTGTTGGACCCATCGAAGGTTGGCGGATCCGAAATTTTGTCTCCGGTAACGCGGATGCCAGGGGAGGCGAGTAGCGCGTTGATGAGTTCACGCTGGCGGGTGAGCTCCTTCTCGTAGTAGTGAATTTCATTCGTATCTGCTTGTTCCTCCGGGGTTAGGAGGATTTTGGGGTCTCGGGGGGGGAGTCTTGGAACTGGTGCGATTATAGCGGGGGCGGGGGCTGCGGCTGCGGCTGTGGTAGGGGGTGCGGCGGTTCCCGGCACTGTTTCTGGGCCATTTGGATAAACCTGGACGGAGCCAGTCTGAATAACGACAGGGGGAATGGGGGCAGGGGTGGGAGCTTCCGGAGCGCGGGAGGCGACAGGGCTGGAGACTCGAGTGCTGTTACGGGAGCCGGGGGTCTCCGCGAGGTCGTTTAAGAGGTAGCCCGTGGGGTTGTCTTGGGCGTCTAGGATTGATTGCGTGAGTTGTTTGGTGAAAGTAAGCGGTTCATGGCCGTCAGGGAACTGGGTCATGGAGGCAGCGTTAACGATTTGCTGCCAATGTCCTTCGTCGATAAGTTTAACGTGCATTCTGGCGGGCTCGGAGGATTGGCTTGAGTCGGATGGTGTGGCGGACGTGCTCCTGGTAAGTGTAATCCTGGAGTTCCCAACGGACCACAAGGTAGCAGTGATTTTCTGCTCTCCGGATGGTTCGTCGCACTGCGCCAGCGAATCGGTCGGAAATCCCGAAGGTCTCGTTTAGGGTGTGAGTTTCCTGGGCTTGTTTTAAGGCGTGTGTCCAAGCAGAACCGGTGGGGTTCATGCGTGTTGGTTGAATAATTATTAGATCGAACGTAATGTCAGGGAACTAGGAACGGACGTTCAAAGAACACACTGAACACTACCGGCAAGGGGGACTAGGCGGGTTCCAGGACGGGGAACGGAAAGACAAGGACCGAAGTGCACGGCAGACGGATGGCACACGAAACAGGGACAGGGACAAGGACAAGAATGACGTGGGACTGAAAGGAGAAGTCTTTATTAAGGACAAGGGAAAGACACAAGACGTTCGATGGAGAACTCAACAACGGGGAGGCAAGCCTTTTTATGTACAAAGGGGCGGCCAGCACTCTTGCTGGGCCGTCATCCAACATCGCTACATCAAAGCTTCCGTTCTCCATCAATTCACCTGCGACGCCACAGCTCTCCAGCTCATGGTACGTCATCCATCATCAATCAGTCTATCAATCACAACGGCACGGCACACACAACAACACTAGACAACACAACACAACACGGCAAGACAACGGCACGATGTCGACAACAACAACGACAACACAATGATGACGCAACAACACAACGGCTCGTCAGCCGTGTGCCGTGACAAGATCCCTCAACGCCCTCCGAAGCCTAGTGCGTCACGAGACAGGTTTGTCCCCCTCAGCGACTCGTACCCTTTACATCGCGTGCGTCATTTCTAGGTCCGACTTCGGCTCGGAGATCTGGTGGACGGGCCAAAAACGTCTCGCCAACCTCATTCAAACCCAACAAAACTCAGCCCACCGAGGAATCCTAAACACATTCCACTCGACACCGATAATCGCCCTCCACAACGAAGCCGCCATACCCCCCGTTTCAGTCCGCTTGCAACACCGCACCCGGAAATACGTCCTGCGCCTTCTCTCCCTCCCCCCTCACCGCCCCGTTGTGAAACGTTGCCCCTCCTCCTTCCCCGTGCCCCTACACCTCCACACTTCCATATGCAACCCCTACAAGTACGACCACCCCTGGCAGTCCCCCGGTTACGCCCCGTCCCGTCTTGTCAGCATGCTACGATCAGTCAGCAGATGGGTGCTGCCCGATGACGATATCGAGAATACGGCTCGCCCAAACCACACCCCATGGCACCGCAACCCCATCCGAACGTCAATTACACCCCTTCCCAAGACTGATGCGGCCGTCGAACACGCCAAACTCCTTAACACGTTACGAACCGACCCGACCGTCGTCATCGCATACACCGACGGATCCCAGCTGGAAGGTCGCACCGGCGCGGGATACAGTATTACAGACGGATTACCGCGACGACTCGACGAAATCATCCCCATGGGCGACACAACGGAAGTCTTCGATGCAGAGCTGCGTGCCATCCACGACTGCCTCGCGAGCTGCCTAAAAATCCTCCGACTCAACAACCTCAACCGCCGCCACATTCACATATTCACGGATCACCAGGCAGCGATCCTCCGCGCCTCCCGCACCACGTACTGCCGTGGACAGGAACTCGCTCTCTCAATTTACGACATAGCCTCTTCCCTCCACCAACAACAAACGACTCTCACCCTCCATTGGGTCCCGGGACACACCAACATACCCGGCAACGACTCCGCCGACCTCCTCCGGAAGAGAGCAACCAACAACACACCACACAGCAACCGCTGACCCCCCCCCCGGCATTTGCGACAACAACAACAATTTCCCCGATTTTCGAATCGGCAATCGATTTCTTACCTCGGAATTACCCCGAACCTCGATTTTCGGAACCCAGCTACCGTTTACCGTTGAGATTCAGCGGAAAAACGCGATTCTGGGACCTCCGGGCCGGATTCCGGGCACTTTCATCAACGCCGCTCCACCACCAGCCCTCCAATCATCAAACCGACCTTATTTTCGGTTTCGGCATACCGAAATCCCCCCCCCCCCCCAAATCCCCCCCCCCACCAGCAGCACTGGTTGTGGTGATACCCCAAATTTCCCCCCCTCCGGACCCCTTTCCTCGCGAGAAATTTTCGTGCTCGCTTACCAAGAGCGCCCTCACGTGACTCTTCGCCATCGCTTACCTCACCACCGGTTAAGCGATGGACGCTAACGCACCCATCCCTGCCACGCCCACGCGTATGCAGGTACCCGAGAATATTTTTAGCCCCGACATGCTTTCCCGAATCAACGCCCCGCACGCTGGCTCCTCCGCCATCGCGACCTCTAAGAAATCAACGACCGTCTCCGGAAAAGTCACCAAATGCCCCACCAAAAAATCCGACTCTAGACTTGGCCTCGACCTCCTCCGCAAAAATGCCACCCGACCGGAAACAAACACCCCCGTGAACCTCGATGGAACCCCTGTCGAAACAATGCCGACCGCTATGGACACTGACAGCTGCCCCGACACCGGCTCCGAATCCGACTCTGACCTGAACCTCAACGACAGCCAGCACGCAATAACTACTTCCGACGTCAACCTCGCGACCTTATCCGAACTGATCAAGACGAACATCATGGATCTCCCCAGCCCAATGAACCAACGCCTCGAAACTGTGACCAAACGCATCGACAAACTACACCGAACCAACACCCAGCCCCGAACCGACCACCTCGCCGACAACCCCCTGACCGCCCCAAACACCGCACCCGCCACCACGCCCATCGCCAACGACATACACCATTGGATGGCGAGATGCCACATGCTCGAAGGAATCTTGCGCAGCAAGAACATCGCCATCCCCCTCGACGCACCCCGGACTACAACCCGCCCCTCCAACGCACCCTCGGCGCCGTGGGCGGACCCCTCCCAGACCAAAACTCTCCTCAAAGCCAACCCCCCCACCAACCCCACACCCGCCACTACTCGCCCCGTCGTCAAACGACAGCCCCGAACCCGCCCCCAGGAAATCATCCTGCCCTGCCCCAACCCCAGTGTCCTCCCGGTCCACACGAGAGTAGAAGTGGGCTTCGCAGTGAACAAAGCACTGCTAGAGGCCAAAGCCCCCTCTCACATGGGAGTCACTACGGTCCGCAAGAACCAAGCGGGAAATATCATCTTGACACTGAACCCTGCTACCACCACCGAACAGCTAACCGCACACTTAGAAACAATTCAACGCGCTGCCCAAACGGTACACCCCTCCCTCGACACCCCCCACATCAACGAACGATGGTATAAACTCGCCGTCCACGGCATCCCCACAGACATCTACCCCGACACTGAGGAAGGAATGCGCCTCCTCCGAGAAGAAATCGAACGGAGCAACAACCCGGTCACCCTGGCCCAGAACCCGCGGTACATGACGACGGCAGAAAAACGTGCTGGCAAGACGGCCTCCAGTGTAGTAATTGCGGTGCGCATGCCCGACGAGTTGGCCCTCCTCAAACGCCGTAAGGTGCTGGTCCTCTTCGAAGCACGAAGGGTCACCGAATACTTCACCGCGAGGAAAACCGATCAATGTCGACGGTGCCAACTCTACGGCCACCACCACGCAACCTGCACTGGACCCCCCGGACCGATCTGCGCCCTCTGTGGAAAAGACCACCCCACGGAGAACCACAACTGCACCGAATGCCCGACGAGAAACGGTAAGTCGTGCTCACACACTAAGTACGAATGCAGAAACTGCGTCGAGGCTGGCATCCCCGAACATGACCATCCCGCCTTTCACAAACAATGCCCGACTCGCCTCCACATCCACAAGGAAGCCAGAGAGGCAACCCAACCCGCCGCCTCTACCTCACCCAACCCTACAGACAAAGACACCGACATGATCCAACATGTCTAATTACAACCCACTGGCAACGACAATCCGAATAATTTCCCATAACATGAACCGCCAACGCCCAGCCCTCGACTCCCTCCTAAACAGCGCCTGCACAACAGCAGACATCATCCTACTTCAGGAAATCAACATCACTGACCCCGCCTTCGCCACCACCCACCCCGCCTTCACGTTGGTCCTGCCCCCCCGCGGCGACAGAGCCTCCAACAGGACGGCGGCGTATATCAACCGCACAAACCCTTACCTGAAAGTATCACAACGCACAGACATATGTACAGACCCGGACCTCCAGGTCCTCGAGGTAGGTACAGATCTCATCCCCGCGTTTTTCCTTTTAAATATTTATAATGAACGTGACCCCGAAACCCAAACCTACACAATTCCCCGCTCCCTATCACCCCTTTCCCTGCCCCGCAGATGCGTTATAACAGGTGACCTCAACGCTCACCACGCTCTATGGAACTCCGCAACACGCACACCCAAACGTGCCAGTGAACTGGTACACCTAATAGAACAGGAAAACTGGAGATTGGTTTCCGTCCCAGACACCCCGACACACTACTACCAACGGGGGACTAGATGCTCCGTTATAGACTTGACCCTGGCCTCGCCAGCCATGATGGAAGAGGTAGGGACCTGGGCCATAGACGATGAACTAGCTACCGGGTCGGACCACGAAGTAATTCGCTTCGACATCCAAACTGTGCACCCAGACATAGAACCTACCCCCCTACCGGGACGTCTCAACTGGCGGAAAACAGACTGGACCTTGTTCTCCACGACCCTCCAAGCATCCATCTCCGCATCGACAACACAGTGGAGTCAGTACGCCTCCAACCCCACACCCGAAAACCTCGACGCCTGGGCACGCCACGCGAGAGAACATATCCTCGATGCAGCCCGCGCCTCCACCCCCGTACTACAAGTCACCCCCGGATCGAAACGTTGGTGGACAGTGGAAGTCACCACCGCCAGAAAGGATATGACCCGCGCGAAAAGAAGGTGGAAATCAACAGGCTCAGACACTAACCACACCATTTACCGCCGCCTACGAAACATGTATCACCGTCAGATAAGACATGCCAAGGATGCGATGTGGAAAGAATATCTAGCTCAGGCAGAAGGACCAGACGTCTGGAGGGCCTTCAAATACACAAACCTGCGCCGTGCCCAACTCACTCCGAATATCCGCGCCACAATCAACGGTAGGGAGGAACTCTGCAGTTCATTCGACAGGAAAGTAGAGGCATTTCAGATGTTATTCCCCCCACCACCTCCCCCACCCCCCCCCATCCACCCTCCCCTGTTGCAGAGAGATAGCGTGGACGACCTTCTCGCCGTTGGAAGTCAAACAAGCCATCTTTACCTCTTCCCCCTCGAAAGCCCCAGGACCAGACGGGATAACCTTTGGCTGTCTCCGCCAAGTATATCTCGCCGTCCCCACATACATGACCAATCTATACTCGACGCTGGGCACTGTAGGGTACCATCCCTGCGGGTGGAGTCAGGCCACGACGGTAATTATACCAAAACCTAACAAACCCGACTACACAAATCCAAAGGCGTACCGCCCAATCGCCCTGCTGAACTGCCTTGGAAAAACGTTAGAGAAATTGATGGCGACTCGGCTCGGACAACTCGCGGAGACCCGGGAACTGTTACACCCAGACCAAATAGGAGGCCGCCCGAAGCGATCCGCCATCGACGCCGCAATGGCACTCGTCCACGACATCGAAATGGGTAAGCACCAGAAACTTATCACCACAGCACTTTTCCTAGACGTACGCGGAGCTTTCGATAATGTCTCCGCCGATCGCCTTCAGCAGACACTACACGAGCTAGGCTGCCCCCGACAAATCCGAACATGGTGCGAAACCTTCCTCGCCGAAAGGACGACCGCTCTATCCTTCGACGGACAAACAGATCACCAACGCCCAATTAAAACGGGAATCCCCCAGGGTTCCCCAGCATCACCGATCCTGTTCCTCCTGTACTTAAGACCGCTCTTCGACGCACTAATGCCGGAACAACCGTTCGCGTGGACCCCCAGTTACATGGATGACGTCGCAATCGTCGTACAGAGTCGAACCCGGAAAGAAAACGCACGCCTCCTGGAAAAAGTCACCAAAACAGCATTCACTTGGGCAGCTTCCAACGCTGTGGCCTTTGACGACTCAAAGACGGAACTCCTCCATTTCCACTGGGCGAGGTCAGATACAATCACAGACAACGAAAAAGTGAAACTACCAAACGGTACGATAGTGAGCCCTGGGACGCAGAGAGGAGAAAAAGATGTTGTACGATGGATTGGTATGTACCTAGACAGACGCCTTAACTTTAAAGCACATGTACGTAGAACAACAGCCGCCGCACAAAGAACGCTCAACACACTATGCCGATTAGCAAGATATGAAACTGGTTTGTCTCCCCTCGCGACCCGACTAATTTTCCAGGCATGCGTCCAAACCCGTGCGGACTTTGGCGCGGAGATATGGTGGACACGACAGAGAGACCTTGCCTCCAAAGTACAAACCCAACAAAATTCAGCCCTACGCCGCATACTCAATGCCTTCAACTCGACTCCCACACTGGCGCTCCATAACGAGACTGCGCTACCTCCGGTACCGATACGCCTGGACCACAAGCAACGCCAACACGCACTTCGCGTCCTCACTTTCCCTCCGACACATCCGATCGCACGCCGGTGTCCCACATCCTTCCCCATACCGAGCTTACAATCCGCCGCTATTGAGATCGCAAACGAGTACGACCACCCGTGGCACAACACCACACGACAACCCACGCGCCTCCTCAGCGCTCTACACTCTCTCTCGCCTTGGCGCCCTCTCAACGCACCGGTCGAAGACACCTCCCTCCCCGTTCCGCTCGACGCCGACGAAAACCTCTTAACCGTCGACATCCCCACAGCCCCGAAACCCGAGGCAGCACACGACCACCTCCTACTCCTCGACAACATCAGACCACGCCGCAATGTCATCATCGCCTACACGGACGGGTCGCAGACCGCGTCTGGCACCGGCGTCGGATACACCATCACCTCTGGACTACCCACCACCATCAACGCCATCGTACCTATGGGAGACACAGCTGAAGTGTTCGATGCAGAGGTGCGCGCAATTCAAGAATGCCTTTTAACGTGCTTGAAGTACATCGCTCGCCTCAACCTCCACAACCGTCGACTGCACATCTTTAGCGACAACAAAGCAGCGCTCCAACGTGCCTCACACCTCCGACGCGGCCCCGGCCAGGAAATAGCCCACACTATACACGAGACAGCCGAAGCCCTACTACGCCACGACGTCACAGTCACCCTCCACTGGATCCCCGGTCACTCCGACATAGCTGGCAGCGATGCCGCAGACCGCCTGGCTAAACAAGCCACCGAATCCCTCCCCCGTCCAAATCTACCCATTACGCTCACCCGGCTACACAAGAAAGCACGCGAAAAGACCGTTGCCGAGTGGACGCACTGGTATTCCTCCTCCGATAGACCACACACATACTCTGCCCCGCACCGGAGACGCATGGATCCCATCTACATCGACATCCCCCGGTGGCTCTCTACCGCGATCCTTGGCCTTCGTACAGGACACTGATACTTTCTAGACTGCCTGGCACACCCGCCGACAGACTCCTACCCATCGCGACGTTGTAGCTGCCCGCTACACCCCCCTCAGACCCCTCGGCACCTGCTCCTCAGCTGCCCAGACCACCAGGACGCCCGGACAACACTTCGACAGGATCTCAAACTCCACAGGAATTTCCGGATCAATTTGGACAACATCCTCTACACCCCCTCCGGCACAAAGGCTCTCTCTTCGTTTATCTCCGCGACAAAGGTCGCTACTTCGGTATGGGCTCATGCCAGGTTAAGTAGGACTCGCAGGCGAGACCACCCCCGTTTCATTGACAGCTAATAAGCAGCACCGCTTGACTTCTCCGTGCGTTGTAGATTCGTCGCTCTCTTTTGACTTCATGTATTCCTTCTCATTTTCTTTGCTTTTCTGTTTCCTTTGATATCGCGGGCGGAGTAGGATAGGAGAAGACAGTGGAAGGAGAAGGGACCGGGGAAGGAAGGGGGGACGGGATTGCGCGACGAGAGTTTTTCCTTTGATTATTTCCTTTCTTTTGTTTTTTTTTAAGGGCGGAAGGGGTATACGGGATTGCACGAGGAGAGAGAGGCGCGATGGGAAGGGGCAGAGTGGGCCTGCGTGTCACGGCTCGCCTCACACGTCATCACTCGGCGCCTTCCCCCCCCCCGCCCCGCATCACGAATTATCACTCGGTCCTCCGCAGAGCTTACCCGAGCGCCCGCAATTGTGCGAACAGCGACCGAGTGAGTTTAGCAAAAGCAGTCACACGTATTTAGTTTCTTGGTATCTAAGAGGAGGAAAGATGTATATAAGAGGACTTATCCTCCCTGCGTTCTGTTTTGTTTTCCTTTTCTTTCCTCACTCAGTTATTTGTTTATCTATTTAAATAAATTCCTTCGTCTTCTCGATCCTCGCTACGTTCTCGCCTCCGTCTCCGTTCTCCGGCTTCGCTTCGTGAAGACCGCCCTCGTCACGACACCCCGCCATCGCTTCGCTACCGAGCCTCCCTCCGGTGACACCTCTTGCCCCTAAACACGGAGCATCGAGGAACTGCTGCACGACACAGTTCCCGCTATCCTACGTTGGCGCTGTCTCAGAGTCCCTGTCCCCCGACCGAGTCCCTCGTCTCCGATTGCGAGCCCCCGGGTTCCCCGCTCCCCCGTCGAATCCCCGCGCTCCCGTTACAACATAACTGAGTTATCAAGCACCCGTCGGCTCTGCCTCCTCTCCCTTGATTACTCCTCGACTTCCCCCTCCATTCCTCCCTTCGTCCATGCTCCATAACCTCTGGTTTTACCAATTCGCCAAACTCGTACCTGAATTCCTTTCCCTCGGTATCCCCGCTATCGTCGACGAAATCGAGATAGCCCGCCAGCTCGGAATCGAATTCTCGGCTACCCGAATCACGTTCGACGACACAAAACTCACCTGGCACTTACGATAAATCGCCAACCCCAAACATGGACGATCAAGAAATCGTCATCGCGCTGTTCCTGAACGCAGCGCAAAGGGACGAGATCAATAGAGACCCCACGAAATTAAAAGATCTCCGTAATGCAGTCGATGACTACAAACGAGACCGCCAGAAATTGACCGACCTCCAGGCAGAATTGTCAGATTCCAGGAAGGACAACTCGGATTACGCAAAACGAATCTCCGACCTGGAACGGGATCTCGGATCCGCAAATACTACAATTCGCCTGCTACAATCGATCACGGAAAAATCGGCCTCCCCCTCGATGAGACCGATCGAGCTCCCCCACCCGCCTGAATTCACCGGAGACCGAAAGGAACTCCCCAACTTCGTCTCCAAGGTTAGGTCCAAGTTGGCTGGAGACTCAGCCCGCTTCACCGACGACCAACATAAGCTCCGCTATCTCTACGGTTACCTGAAAGGAAACGCACAAAATCAGGTCCAACCCTACGTACTCACGGACAAAATCAATCTAAAAGACGCCGAAGAACTGATCACCATCCTTGAGTCCGCCTTCGGAGACTTAGACCAGGTCGGCACCGCCTCGATGGAGCTCGACAAACTAAACCAGGGCAATAAAGAATTCAGCGTATACTATGCCGAATTTCAACGAATCATGGCCATCCTCAACTTCGACGCAAACGCAAAAAAGGCTGCCCTAAAGAGAGGACTCTCGAGAGAATTACAATCGAGCCTCGTCTACCAAGCGGACGAACCACAAGACTTCACCAAGTTCGTCGAACTCTGCCAGAAGCTGGACTACCGACTCAGAGCCCACGGCACCCTTTCCAAACGAACAATTCCGACGCTCACCCCCCGCACGCTCCCTACAGCCACTCGACCATCAGCTCACCCAACAAACTCGAATAGTGGCAACTACGGCTCCGCACCCATGGACCTCTCTGCATCGCAGAAAGCCCAGAATCAACGCCGCCGGGACGAGCGAATGGCAAAGGGGTTATGTCTCTACTGTGGGTCGGCAGACCACTTCAAAAACGACTGCCCCTCCCTAGCAGCGAACACCTCTCGGAAGTTACGCCTCGCCGCCGCGGACCTCCTATCACCCCCCCAGGAAACCTCCTCTATCCCCAGCCCCGAGGAGGGAAAAGAATAGTCCACCATCAGCCCGTTGGCCCTCCTGGTGGACCTGCCCCGGCCTCTTCGTTCCCCTCGTCCCAAAATAAACTCTACGTATCAGCAAGTTCCCTATCAATTAGTCAAGAAAATGAAATGGATGGTAGTCATTTAGTCGTACCCTGCACTTTGACCAACCGTGACATCAAAATTGATACCCGTGCCCTTGTTGATTGTGGTTGTACGGGACTCTCCTTCCTGAATGAGACCTTCGCTCGCCAGCACAATCTCCCCCGCTACCAGTTAAAATCCCCAAAAACAGTTGAAGTAATAGACGGTCGCCCAATCTCCTCCGGCGACATCACAGAATATGTGAGGATCCCATGCACCATCGGTGATCACCACGAAATCCTGACCGCCTACTTAACCTCCCTCGGTCACTACCCCCTCGTCCTCGGGATCCCTTGGTTGAAGAAGCATGACGTTACCATCAACTTCGCAACTAACGACATCCAATTCCGCTCCCCTAACTGCCTGCCCCACCGCACCGCCGTCAAGGCACCCCCAATCAAGGGCTTACCACCAGATCGACGAAACAAAATCTGCGCAATCTCAGCCACGACGTTCAAAAGAATCGTCAGGAACAATAACCAACGATACGGTAACGTCGAACCCTTTCACCTATCCCTAAAGGAAATCAACATGGCCCTACGAGACCCTGCGGACGCCAAACCAGACCTAACGACCCTCGTTCCCACCGAATACCACGAGTTCCTGGAAATTTTCGAAAAGGTTAACGCCGACAAACTACCCCCACACCGCCCCTGTGACCACAAAATCCCACTCGAGGACGGATTCAAACCTCCCTTCGGACCACTCTACTCCCTCTCACGTCCGGAACTGGAGGAACTCAAGAGGTGGATAGACGAAAATATGAGCAAAGGATTCATACGAACGTCCTCCTCCCCGGCCGCCGCCCCAATCCTATTCGTCCGTAAAGGTCATGGCTCCCTAGGCCTCGTAGTGGATTATCGCGGAATAAACGAGGGCACCATCAAAAATCGCTACCCCCTCCCCTTGATGCAGGATACGCTGATGAACCTGTCCCGAGCAAAGTGGTTCACAAAGCTTGATATTCGAGGGGCCTACAACCTCATCCGAATGGCGGAGGGAGAGGAGTGGAAGACCGCCTTTCGCACCCGCTACGGCCTCTTCGAATCCTTGGTAATGCCGTTCGGGCTAACCAACGCCCCCGCAACCTTCCAAAATTTCATCAACGACACCTTAGCACCCTATCTGGACCGTTTCTGCATGGCATACCTAGACGACACCCTAATCTACTCCGACACGCTCGAAGAGCACCAGCAACACGTCGCCATGGTCCTGGAAGCTTTCCGAAAAGCGGGCCTCCACCTAAAACCCGAAAAGTGCGAATTTCACCAACAGCAGGTCAAATACCTTGGCCTGATCATCAGCACGGAAGGCATCAAGATGGACCCAGAAAAAATCACCGCAGTGAGAGAATGGGACCCACCGAAAAACCTCAAAGACGTCCGCGCCTTCCTCGGTTTCGCCAATTTTTATCGCCGCTTTGTCCGGAACTATTCGAAAATCGTGCAACCCCTCACCCTCCTGACACGAAAAGGGGTACCGTTTGCATGGGACAGCCCACAACAACAGGCTTTCGACGAACTCAAAGCAACCTTCACCTCCGCACCAGTCCTCGCCCGCTTCGACCCCGATCGGGATGTCATAGTAGAAACGGATGCCTCCGACTTCGTATCGGCTGGCGTCCTGTCACAGTACGATGCTAACGGCGTTCTACATCCCGTGGCTTATTTCTCAAAAAAGCACTCCCCCGCGGAGTGTAACTACGATATCTACGACAAGGAGTTGATGGCAATTGTCCGAGCATTCGAGGAGTGGCGGCCAGAACTACAATCGGTCATCAACCCTGTGCGGGTTCTGTCCGACCACAAAAATTTGGAATACTTCACGACGACCAAGCTCCTCAACAGGCGTCAAGCCCGGTGGTCACAATTCCTCTCACAGTTCAACTTTAAGATTGTCTATCGCCCCGGAACTGCGGGAGGAAAACCAGATGCTCTAACCAGGCGATCCGGAGATCTGCCCAAGGAAGGGGATGACCGCTCTCTGGCTAATCATACAACAGTGCTCAAACCAGAAAACATCCTCCTACACACCTCCGCCGCCACCGTTTCGACCCTTTCGCCCCACCGCCCCGAGCACCCCGCCCCTACACCCCGTCCCGATGCACCGCTCCTACAGCGACTCTTTCTCGACGCCTACGCCACCGACCCCTTTCCCAACAGAGTACTACAGATGCTCAACGACGGAACCAAGCACTGTAGGGACATCACACTCGCCGAGTGCGAAAGACAAGACAACCACCTCCTCTACCGTCGCCGAATTTGGGTCCCCGACCACGAGCCCCTCAAACTACACCTCTTAAAACAACACCACGACACACCCATCGCCGGACACCCAGGAAGGTCCAAAACGCTCGAGCTGTTGCTAAGGACCTACACTTGGCCCAACATGCGTAAAGACGTGGACCGTTACACCCGAAATTGTCACATCTGCCAACGCTCCAAGCCCAACAGACACGCCCCCTTTGGTGTCCTCCGCCCCCTACCCATTCCCGACCGACCGTGGCAAGACATCTCGATGGACTTTGTCACCGGGCTACCCTGGTCCAACGGAAACGATGCTATCTGGGTTGTCGTGGACCGTTTAACAAAAGAAAGACACTTTGTAGCCTGCCAGACCAACGTCGACGCAAAAGAACTCGCCAACCTGTTCGTCAAACACATCTTTCTACTCCACGGCTTACCCCTAACGATAATCTCCGATCGAGGGCCGCAGTTCTCCGCCCTTTTCTGGAAACACCTCTGCCGTCGACTGGGAATCGAACCTCGGTTGTCGACCGCCTTCCACCCTCAAACGGACGGCCAGACCGAGCGGATGAACGCAACCATGGAGCAATACCTGAGAGCTCACGTAAACTACTTACAGGACGACTGGGCAGAATGGCTCCCCCTGGCAGAGTTCGCCGCCAACAACCAGGCGTCCGAAACCACCGGTTCCTCCCCCTTTTTCGCCAACAAAGGATTCGACCCCCGCTGCCAGTTCGACCTGATGCCCGCCGCCACAAACGACACCAACGACCGCCGCGCTCTGGCCACAGCCAAAATCCTCTCGGAGATCCACGACCATCTACGATCCGAAATAACTCGGGCCAATCTCCGCCATCAAGACAACGCCGACAAGCACCGCCTACCTTCACCGAACTACCAGGTGGGTGACCTCGTATGGCTAGACGCCAGGAATTGGAAGACCAGACGCCCCTCCAAAAAACTCGACAGTAAACGTCACGGTCCCTTCAAGGTAACCGCGAAGATATCCCCCTACGCTTATCGTCTCGAGATTCCGACCACAATGAAATGTCACGACGTGTACCACGTATCCCTCCTCGAACCCGCCGCCAACGATCCGTACCCCGGGCAACACCCCGAACCCCCTCCACCGATAGAAATCGACGGCGAGAACGAATACTTTATCGAGGCAATCCTAGACTCCCGAATCCATCGCCGCAAACTACAATACATGGTGAAATGGGGAGGGTATGACTTACCGGAATGGGAACCAGCCGAGCTACACACCGATAGCCAAGCCGTCGACACCTTCCACGAAAAATACCCTGACAAACCAGGCCCCCTACAATCGACAGCCTAAGATCCTATCTCGCCGGAGCTCGCGCCAAACAGGGGGATCCTGTCACGGCTCGCCTCACACGTCATCACTCGGCGCCTTCCCCCCCCGCCCCGCGTCACGAATTATCACTCGGTCCTCCGCAGAGCTTACCCGAGCGCCCGCAATTGTGCGAACAGCGACCGAGTGAGTTTAGCAAAAGCAGTCACACGTATTTAGTTTCTTGGTATCTAAGAGGAGGAAAGATGTATATAAGAGGACTTATCCTCCCTGCGTTCTGTTTTGTTTTCCTTTTCTTTCCTCACTCAGTTATTTGTTTATCTATTTAAATAAATTCCTTCGTCTTCTCGATCCTCGCTATGTTCTCGCCTCCGTCTCCGTTCTCCGGCTTCGCTTCGTGAAGACCGCCCTCGTCACGACACCCCGCCCTCGCTTCGCTACCGAGCCTCCCTCCGGTGACACCTCTTGCCCCTAAACACGGAGCATCGAGGAACTGCTGCACGACACAGTTCCCGATATCCTACGTTGGCGCTGTCTCAGAGTCCCTGTCCCCCGACCGAGTCCCTCGTCTCCGATTGCGAGCCCCCGGGTTCCCCGCTCCCCCGTCGAATCCCCGCACTCCCGTTACACTGCGGAGGTTATCTTTTTCTTTTTGTTCGTGGACGAAATAAAGGCGGGAAAAACGGCTAAAACATGGGAGGGGAAGGGTGGAGGAAAGAGAGGACACCCGGCGCGGTGGGCTCTGTGCGAACAGGGCACTGGAACAGCAGACGCGGCTGGACAACAAGACCAACGAAGTAATAGTGGGGACAGGACCACAAAATCACAGCGTAAGGGAGGATCAGCGGAGGTAGAGACGGGACTTTGTTTTGGTTTTTGCTTTTGACTTTCCATGTACTATAAACCTGTACCCTCGTCATAACCAATAAGGTTGCATACGAGTAATGAAAAAAGAAAGAAAGAAAGAAAGAAGAAGAGAGCAACCTCCCTCACCCCCACAGCGCTGCCCCCAGTTTCCCTGCCTTGGATCCGACGGCAAGTTCGGGAGCAATTTATTACCGACTGGATCGACTGGTACACCTCAGCCAAGAAGCCGAAAACCTACGACGCCCCCCACCGTCGACGCCTCGATCCCGCCTATACCTCCCACGCACGCAAGATTTCCCCAGCCATACTGGGACTACGAACCGGCCACGGGTATTTCCTGGATTGCCTCGCGCACCCCCCGACCGATCGCTACCCCTCCCGCTCCTGCCCATGCCCCATGCACCCCCCACAGACCCCTAAACACCTGCTATTATCCTGCCCACAGTACACTATGCAGCGGACTGCACTTCTCCGAATACTCAAACTCCCACGACGACGACAACTCACCCTCTCCACCATCCTCTACACCACCGCTGGCACCAAGGACCTCGCAACCATGATCTCCGAGACTAAAGTCGCAACCGCCGAATGAGCGCACACAAAGCTAAGTACCCTCCCCGCTGAGGAGGACTCTCCTGTCGCACTAATCACTGGCTGGGGGACGCTGCTGGACCTGACGGACGAGCACGTGAACACCCAAGACAACTGAGAAAAAAAAAAAAAAAAAAAAAAAGAAAGAAAAGAAATAACATAATAAAGTCAATATACATAGGTACTTCGGGGACGCAGGAGGGAAGGAGGCGAGAGGAAGCGGACGATACAGAGGGCAATGGGAGGAGCACCGGGGGATGGTAGCTGGTTACTTTTCTTGTTTTTCTACTGAGTTGTATGGGGAAGATCGGGGAAGAGGAGAGGCTGCGGAGGCGGGGAGACGAGGAGCGCGGGGGAGGAGAGTGGAGACGGGGACGAGTGAGAGATGATGACACGGAGGAGACACAGGGGACGAGGGGAGCAAGGCTCGGGGGTAATGGAGGGGAAGGAAGTAGGGAGACGGGCAGGAGTAGAAGGAGTGGCGGCGGGGGGAAAGAGGAAAGGTGTTCACCCCGTGGAGTTGTATTTTTTCTTTGCTTTTCTGTTATGTTTTGGTTTGTGGAGGAAATAAAGCCGGAAAAATGGCTAAAAATGGGCGGGGAAGGGTGGAGGATCGAGGGGAACGACCCGGCGTGGTGGCCCCTGAGAGAACAGGGCTCCTGGAACTGACGACGCGAGATGGACTAAGGCACAAGAAAAATGGGAGACTACACTCCCAACAACCTCCGACAGCTCTGGGGCTTACCCAGTGGGGACCTGGCATCACACCCAGGTCCTTGACATTGTATTTAAATTGTAGATTCCGCCATAACCTTGAGGTTGGATGCGTGTATGAATCAATAAATAAATAAATAAATAGAACTCGTGAAAACTCTGATTTTGCGACAAAAGTCAACAAAAACAACGTAGAATTCCCTGAAGAATCAGAGAATAACGTAACATAGTGCTGCGAATCCGAATCCGATGAGAAAACCGGGGGTTGCGGTGCTCGTTGTTGAGAATGCAGGGGGGGGTCGCCGTTGCCGTGTGGTGTGGTATGAAACAGGTCTGTCCCCTTCCGCGACGACAATGATTTACCAGGCGTGTGTACAGTCGAGATCGGACTTTGGTTCAGAGATTTGGTCGACAAAACAGAGAGACCTTGCCCACGCCCCCAACAACACCACCCAGCAAAGAGCGACCCCCCCCCTGCCTTTTCAACAACCACGCCGAAATGGCATGATTTTATCGCGGATTATTGTTCGGCAGCCCCGAATTACCTATTCGCAGCCTTTCCAAACCTGTCTCTGTCTGTTTCGTTGAGTTTTCATCGAAAAAGAGTTTTCGTACCCCTGAGTGTCACAACGCTCCCGTGACATGCTCCTGGCCTCCGCCGTCACCACCGCATGGCTATGGGTGGTTGCCATCACCCTAGCAACCTGCTACGCCATCATGAAGTGATAGGGATAGGGTTATGGCAAGGGGCTGGGCCCCTTGCCGGGGATTTTCATATGTTAGGAGTTATTTATTATTTGAATTTATTTTAGGTATCACGGCGGCTAGGAAGATGTTGGAATCTTTTACTTATCTCTTGTGGTATGTACTCTTTCTTTATTATTTGGAATCACGGCGGTTAGCCAGGTAGTTATCTCTTTTTGGTATGTACTTTTTCTTTGTTATTTGGAATCACGGCGGTTAGCCAGGTAGTTATCTCTTTTGGTATGTACTCTTTCTTTGTTATTATTATTTGGAATTACGGCGGTTAGTTATCTTTGGTATGTATTGTTCCCTTGTTTTCTTATTTGGAATTGAGGCGGTTGGCAAATGGTGGGGGATGTTGGTCATGTATGTAGTTATCACGGCGGTTAGCATTGAGAGCATTCTCCGCAGGCGCAGAATGCTGAGTTACGAGTCATGAAGGAGCAAGTATAAGAGGAGGAAATTTGTATGTAGTTTATTTCTTCACGCAATCAAGTTTCTATTTACTACAATCCTATCTACAAAAAGTTCCCTTGTGATATCCCCATCTCCCCGAAACTCACCTGTGATTTCCCAGCCAAACCCTTGCCCATACCGAACTTGCCAGCCTTACCTAAACCGTCGCCGCCCGAGGAAATTTGTATGTAGTTTATTTCTTCACGCAATCAAGTTTCTATTTACTACAATCCTATCTACAAAAGTTCCCTTGTGATATCCCCATCTCTCCGAAACTCACCTGTGATTTCCCAGCCAAAACCCGTGCCCATTCCCAACTTACCAGCCTTACCTAACCCACCACCGCCCTCCTCGCCGCCGTAACCCCCGCGCTGCCTGTCGTCAGTAACCGTGGATACGGATTCTGATATTTGATTGCGTCCTGTGTCCGACACCCAACGCGGAACGAAGACCCAGAAAACCCAGAAAACCCAGAAGACCCAGCAAACCCAGAAGAAGGCGCACACAGTGGCGTCCTTTCAGCTAAAAGAGCTCGGAGAACATATCGAACAAGAACCGACCGGATCGGCAAGCCCAGTGACCCCCGAACAACCATCCAGACCACAGACCCCCGAATCACCCGAACTGCCCCATACCCCTACCGACGACCCTGCGGAAATGGCGACCCCGGCAGGATCGGGACTTGTCACTCCGGTCACGATGACCCAGAAGCAGTTGAACCAGATCCTCATCCAACTCCATCGCCCCACGACAAACAGTAACCCCAAGGTGGAAGACCCGGAGCTGCACTACGGGGAAAGAACCAAGCTGAGGGCATTCCTGACGCAATGCGAACTGAAGTTCAATTGTGAAGGGAATAGATTCGACACCGAACAGAAAAAGGTGAACTATGCGAGCTCCCGCTGTAGAGGTAACGCTTGGGCATGTATCGAGCCGTCCATCAAGGAGGGGAAAAGCGTATACACGACCTGGGAGGCCTTTAAGACCGCTGTCAGTAGGGCTTTCGGGGAAGCCGACTACAAAGAAGTAGCAAGAAGAAAGTTCAAGATCATCAGGCAGGGCGCGCGATCCGCCGCTGCATACTGGGCCGAATTTCAAAGGATCAAATCCGGCTTAACATATAATGACACAGACCTACATCGATCAATGCAGTGATGGACTAAACACAGACGTCCAACGACAGTTGGCACTCCTTGACGAACGACCAACGGATCTCATGGAATTCGCCAACAAGGCCATAGCGTTAGACAAGCGACTATTCAATTTCCGAACCCTGAGGACCCGATATGAACCTCAATTCTCTCACCACCCCCATCTTAAGGGGCAGGGACACGACTCTCGACTCTCCGACCCCGAACCAATGGAATTAGATTCCACTCGCCGACCGAAACCAAGGGATAGGACGGAGGAGGATAGGCGGAAGCGGAATAACGAATGTTTTAACTGTGGGAAGGTGGGACACTACGCTGCGAAGTGCCCAAGTAAGAAATTATTCAGAGCAGCGGAAACTACATTGGTAGAAGAGGGACTCGGTGAGACATCGGGAAAAGAGAGTCCCCAGGAATAAAAGGAAAAGGTGGATTCCTGGGGCAACTGTCGCCCACCAGTTCAACCACGGCAGGACCGGCGGATAGAATCTCGAGTGTAGGACCATACGGAAGAAACGAAAAGATTATCCTGCGAGTAACATTAATCGGACGAAATAAGAAAGAGAACCACACAACGGCCATGATCGACTGCGGGGCCACGGAGAATTTTATAGATCGAAAATATGTGAGACAGCAGGGATTGCCCTGCGCGAAAAAATTACCCCCACGAAAGGTTCTTGCTGTAGACGGACGGGAATTGGATGGGGGCCCAGTAACCCACCATGCCATGGTGACCATGGTGATCAACGACCATAGGGAAGATATTAGGCTCCACTGGATACCATTGGCAACGCACCCATTATCCTGGGACTGCCTTGGTTGCGGAAACACAATCCCAGCATCCACTGGAAGGAGGGAAGGATTGTCTTCAACTCCGAAAAATGCGGAAAGAACTGCCTTCCTACCTCACCCCATGCAACGAGCGTGTCGGAACGGGGGGCAGAAAAAGAATCTAATCGACGGATACATGAGGAAGCGGAGCACGCCTATGGTATGGAAGGGCCGGAAGAGATGCTCCAGACGGATGAGGAAGATGAGCTTCGCATCCAAGAGATCTGGGGAGAAAGTGTAGAAGAGGATGAAGAAGGAGAAGAAGTGGAAGAGTCGGAGGACGAGGATATGGAAAGCGTACAGGGATCTAGGCGCGCGGAATCCACCGAGGTCGATCCCGACTCGCCTCAGTGTGCTTCGCGTCAACCCCCGCAAGCGCCAGCCAACCAGAAAGAACCGGGGAACTGGGAAACCGCTCGCGCCAAATCAATTGCTACTGCGCCAGCCAACCAGAAAGAACCGGGGAACTTGGAAACCGCTCCCGCCAAATCAATTGCCACTTCCGGGGAATTGGAACATGCGAGTACCATAATCCGAGCGGGGAAGAACAAACATGACTCCCTGGAAGGAATAATACCACCAGAATATGCAGATTACCTCTCCATATTCAGGGAAAAAGAGGCGGTAGGGTTGCCTCCGCACCGACATCATGACCACCGGATCCCCTTGATGGAAGGAAAGATTCCGCCGTCCGAACCCCTGCGAGCCCTCGATGAGGAACGCGTGGGAGTATTGAGGGATTACTTGGAAGAGAATGAAAGAAGGGGTTGGGTCCGACGGTCGACGTCTCCAGCGGGAGCCCCAATCCATTTCGTCAAGAAAAAGGAAGGTACCTTGTTTGTTTGTTGGTTTGTTTATTCATTACTCGTATGCAACCTTATTGGTTATGACGAGGGTACAGGTTTATAGTACATGGAAAGTCAAAAGCAAAAACAAAACAAAGTCCCGTCTCTACCTCCGCTGATCCTCCCTCAGGCTGTGATTTTGTGGTCCTGTCCCCACTATTACTTCGTTGGTCTTGTTGTCCAACCGCGTCTGCTGTTCCAGTGCCCTGTTCGCACAGAGGCCACCGCGCCGGGTGTCCTCTCTTTCCTCCACCCTTCCCCTCCCATGTTTTAGCCTTTTTTCCCGCCTTTATTTCCTCCACGAACAAAAAGAAAAAGATAACCTCCGCCGGCCCACTCTGCCCCTTCCCATCGCGCCTCTCTCTCCTCGTGCAATCCCGTATACCCCTTCCGCCCTTAAAAACCAAACAAAAGAAAAGAAATGATCAAAGGAAAAACTCTCGTCGCGCAATCCCGTCCCCCCTTCCTTCCCCGGTCCCTTCTCCTTCCACTGTCTTCTCCTATCCTACTCCGCCCGCGATAACAAAGGAAACAGAAAAGCAAAGAAAATGAGAAGGAATACATGAAGTCAAAAGAGAGCGACGAATCTACAACGCACGGAGAAGTCAAGCGGTGCTGCTTATTAGCTGTCAATGAAACGGGGGTGGTCTCGCCTGCGAGTCCTACTTAACCTGGCATGAGCCCATACCGAAGTAGCGACCTTTGTCGCGGAGATAAACGAAGAGAGAGCCTTTGTGCCGGATGGGGTGTAGAGGATGTTGTCCAAATTGATGCGGGAATTCCTGTGGAGTTTGAGATCCTGTCGAAGTGTTGTCCGGGCGTCCTGGTGGTCTGGGCAGCTGAGGAGCAGGTGCCGAGGGGTCTGAGGGGGGTGCAGCGGGCAGCTACAATGTCGCGAAGGGTTGGAGTCTGTCGGCGGGTGTGCCAGGCAGTCTAGAAAGTATCCGTGTCCTGTACGAAGGCCAAGGATCGCGGTAGAGAGCCACCGGGGGTTGTCGACGTAGATGGGATCCATGCGTCTCCGATGCGGGGCGGAGTATGTGTGTGGTCGGTCGGAGGAGGAGTACCAGTGCGTCCACTCGGCAACGGTCTTTTCGCGTGCTTTCTTGCGTAACCGGGTGAGCGTACTGGGTAGATTCGCACGGGGGAGGGATTCGGTGGCTTGTTTAGCCAGGCGGTCTGTGGCATCGCTGCCAGGTATGTCGGAGTGACCGGGGATCCGGTGGAGGGTGACTGTGACGTCGTGTTTTAGTAGGGCTTCAACTGTCTCGTGTATAGTGTGGGCTATTTCCTGGCCGGGGCCGCGTCGGAGGTGTGAGGGACGCTGGATCGCTGCTTTGTTGTCGCTAAAGATGTGTAGTCGACGGTTGTGGAGGTTGAGGCGAGCGATGTACTTCAAGCACGTTAAGAGGCATTCTTGAATTGCGCGCACCTCTGCATCGAACACTTCAGCTGTGTCTCCCGTAGGTACGATGGCGTTGATGGTGGTGGGTAGTCCGGAGGTGATGGTGTATCCGGCACCGGTGCCAGACGCGGTCTGCGACCCGTCCGTGTAGGCGACGATGGCATTGCGGCGTTGTCTGAGGTTGTCGAGGAGTAGGAGGTGGTCGTGTGCTGTCTCGGGTTTCGGGGCTGTGGGGATGTCGACGGTTAAGAGGTTTTCGTCGGCGTCGAGCGGAACGGGGAGGGAGGTGTCTTCGACCGGTGCGTTGAGAGGGAGCCAAGGCGAGAGAGAGTGTAGAGCGCTGAGGAGGCGCGTGGGTTGTCGTGTGGTGTTGTGCCACGGGTGGTCGTACTCGTTTGCGATCTCAATAGCGGCGGATTGTAAGCTCGGTATGGGGAAGGATGTGGGACACCGGCGTGCGATCGGATGTGTCGGAGGGAGAGTGAGGACGCGAAGTGCGTGTTGGCGTTGCTTGTGGTCCAGGCGTATCGGTACCGGAGGTAGCGCAGTCTCGTTATGGAGCGCCAGTGTGGGAGTCGAGTTGAAGGCATTGAGTATGCGGCGTAGGGCTGAATTTTGTTGGGTTTGTACTTTCGAGGCAAGGTCTCTCTGTCGTGTCCACCATATCTCCGCGCCAAAGTCCGCACGGGTTTGGACGCATGCCTGGAAAATTAGTCGGGTCGCGAGGGGAGACAAACCAGTTTCATATCTTGCTAATCGGCATAGCGTGTTGAGCGTTCTTTGTGCGGCGGCTGTTTTTCTACGTACATGTGCTTTTAAGTTAAGGCGTCTGTCTAGGTACATACCAATCCATCGTACAACATCTTTTTCTCCTCCCTGCGTCCCAGGGCTCACTATCGTACCGTTTGGTAGTTTCACTTTTTCGTTGTCTGTGATTGTATCTGACCTCGCCCAGTGGAAATGGAGGATTTCCGTCTTTGAGTCGTCAAAGGCCACAGCGTTGGAAGCTGCCCAAGTGAATGCTGTTTTGGTGACTTTTTCCAGGAGGCGTGCGTTTTCTTTCCGGGTTCGACTCTGTACAACGATTGCGACGTCATCCATGTAACTGGGGGTCCGCGCGAACGGGTGTTCCGGCATTAGTGCGTCGAAGAGCGGTCTTAAGTACAGGAGGAACAGGATCGGTGATGCTGGGGAACCCTGGGGGATTCCCGTTTTAATTGGGCGTTGGCGATCTGTTTGTCCGTCGAAGGATAGAGCGGTCGTCCTTTCGGCGAGGAAGGTTTCGCACCATGTTCGGATTTGTCGGGGGCAGCCTAGCTGGTGTAGTGTCTGCTGAAGGCGATCGGCGGAGACATTATCGAAATCTCCGCGTACGTCTAGGAAAAGTGCTGTGGTGATAAGTTTCTGGTGCTTACCCATTTTGATGTCGTGGACGAGTGCCATTGCGGCGTCGATGGCGGATCGCTTCGGGCGGCCTCGTATTTGGTCCGGGTGTAACAGTTCCCGGGTCTCCGCGAGTTGTCCGAGCCGAGTCGCCATCAATTTCTCTAACGTTTTTCCAAGGCAGTTCAGCAGGGCGATTGGGCGGTACGCCTTTGGATTTGTGTAGTCGGGTTTGTTAGGTTTTGGTATAATTACCGTCGTGGCCTGACTCCACCCGCAGGGATGGTACCCTACAGTGCCCAGCGTCGAGTATAGATTGGTCAGGTATGTGGGGACGGCGAGGTATACTTGGCGGAGACAGCCAAAGGTTATCCTGTCGGGTCCTGGGGCTTTCGAGGGGGAAGAGGTAAAGATGGCTTGTTTGACTTCCAACGGCGAGAAGGTCTGCCACGCTATCTCTCTGCGACAGGGGAGGGTGGATGGGGGGGGGTGGGGGAGGAGGTGGGGGGGAATAACATCTGAAATGCCTCTACTTTCCTGTCGAATGAACTGCAGAGTTCCTCCCTACCGTTGATTGTGGCGCGGATAGTTCGGAGTGAGTTGGGCACGGCGCGGGTTTGTGTATTTGAAGGCGCTCCATACGTCTGGTCCTTCTGCCTGTGCTAAATATTCTTTCCACATCGCATCCTTGGCATGTCTTATCTGTACGGTGATACATGTTTCGTAGGCGGCGGTAAATGGTGTGGTTAGTGTCTGAGCCTGTTGATTTCCACCTTCTTTTCGCGCGGGTCATATCCTTTCTGGCGGTGGTGACTTCCACTGTCCACCAACGTTTCGATCGGGGGGTGACTTGTAGTACGGGGGTGGAGGCGCGGGCTGCATCGAGGATATGTTCTCTCGCGTGGACGTGCCCAGGCGTCGAGGTTTTCGGGTGTGGGGTTGGAGGCGTACTGACTCCACTGTGTTGTCGATGCGGAGATGGATGCTTGGAGGGTCGTGGAGAACAAGGTCCCAGTCTGTTTTCCGCCAGTTGAGACGTTCCGGTAGGGGGGGTAGGTTCTATGTCTGGGTGCATAGTTTGGATGTCGAAGCGAATTCACTTCGTGGTCCGACCCGGTGGCTAGTTCATCGTCTATGGCCCAGGTCCCTACCTCTTCCATCATGGCTGGCGAGGCCAGGGTCAAGTCTATAACGGAGGATCTAGTCCCCCGTTGGTAGTAGTGTGTCGGGGTGTCTGGGACGGAAACCAGTCTCCAGTTTTCCTGTTCTATTAGGTGTACCAGTTCAGCTGGCACGTTTGGGTGTGCGTGTTGTGGAGTTCCATAGAGCGTGGTGAGCGTTGAGGTCACCTGTTATAACGCATCTGCGGGGGAGGGAAAGGGGTGATAGGGAGCGGGGAATTGTGTAGGTTTGGGTTTCGGGGTCACGTTCGTTATAAATAGTTTAAGAGGAAAAACGCTGGGGATGAGATCTGTACCTACCTCGAGGACTTGGAGGTCCGGGTCTGTACATATGTCTGTGCGTTGTGATACTTTTAGGTAGGGGTTTGTGCGGTTGATAGTACGCCGCCGTCCTGTTGGAGGCTCTGTCACCGCGGGGGGGCAGGACCAACGTGAAGGCGGGGTGGGTGGTGGCGAAGGCGGGGTCAGTGATGTTGATTTCTTGTAGTAGGATGATGTCTGCTGTTGTGCAGGCGCTGTTTAGGAGGGAGTCGAGGGCTGGGACGTTGGCGGTTCATGTTATGGGAAATTATTCGGATTGTCGTTGCCAATGGGTTGTAATTAGACATGTTGGATCATGTCGGTGTCTTTGTCTGTAGGGTTGGGTGAGGTAGAGGCGGCGGGTTGGGTTGCCTCTCTGGCTTCCTTGTGGATGCGGAGGCGAGTCGGGCATTGTTTGTGAAAGGCGGGATGGTCATGTTCGGGGGATGCCAGCCTCGACGCAGTTCCTGCATTCGTACTTGGTGTGTGAGCACGACTTACCGTTTCTCGTCGGGCATTCGGTAGCAGTTGTGGTTCTCCGTGGGGTGGTCTTTTCCACAGAGGGCGCAGATCGGTCCAGGGGGGTCCAGTGCAGGTTGCGTGGTGGTGGCCGTAGAGTTGGCACCGTCGACATTGATCGGTTTTCCTCGCGGTGAAGTATTCGGTGACCCTTCGTGCTTCGAAGAGGACCAGTACCTTACGGCGTTTGAGGAGGGCCAACTCGTCGGGCGTGCGCACCGCAATTACCACACTGGAGGCCGTCTTGCCAGCACGTTTTTCTGCCGTCGTCATGTACCGCGGGTTCTGGGCCAGGGTGACCGGGTTGTTGCTCCGTTCGATTTCTTCTCGGAGGAGGCGCATTCCTTCCTCAGTGTCGGGGTAGATGTCTGTGGGGATGCCGTGGACGGCGAGTTTATACCATCGTTCGTTGATGTGGGGGTTGTCGAGGGAGGGGTGTACCGTTTGGGCAGCGCGTTGAATTGTTTCTAAGTGTGCGGTTAGCTCTTCGGTGGTGGTAGCAGGGTTCAGTGTCAAGATGATATTTCCCGCTTGGTTTTTGCGGACCGTAGTGACTCCCATGTGAGAGGGGGCTTTGGCCTCTAGCAGTGCTTTGTTCACTGCGAAGCCCACTTCTACTCTCGTGTGGATCGGGAGGACACTGGGGTTGGGGCAGGGTAGGATGATTTCCTGGGGGCGGGTTCGGGGCTGTCGTTTGACGACGGGGCGAGTAGTGGCGGGTGTGGGGTTGGTGGGGAGGTTGGCTTTGAGGAGAGTTGTGGTCTTGGAGTGGTCTGCCCACGGCGCCGAGGGTGGGTTGGATGGGCGGGTTGCAGTCCGGGGTGCGTCGGGGGGGATGGCGATGTTGTTGTTGCGCAAGATTCCTTCGAGCAGGTGGCATCTCGCCATCAAATGGTGTACGTCGTTGGCGATGGGCATGGTGGCGGGTGCGGTGTCGGGGGCGGTCGGGGGGTTGTCAGCGAGGTGGTCGGTTCGGGGCTGGGTGATGGTTCGGTGTAGTTTGTCGATGCGCTTGGTTACAGTTTCGAGGCGTTGGTTCATTGGGCGGAGGAGATCCTTGATGTTCGTCTTGATCAGTTCGGATAAGGTCGCGAGGTTGACGTCGGAAGCAGTTATTGCGTGCTGGCTGTCGTTGAGGTTCAGGTCAGAGTCGGATTCGGAGTCGGTGTCGGGTCAGCTGTCAGTGTCCATGGCGGTCGGCATTGTTTCGACGGGGGTCCCATCGAGGTTCACGGGGGTGTTTGTTTCCGGTCGAGTGGCATTTTTGCGGAGGAGGTCGAGGCCAAGTCTAGAGTAGGATTTTTTGGCGGGGCGTTTGGTGACTTTTCCGGTGACGGTCATTGATTTCTTAGAGGTGGCGATGGCGGAGGAGCCAGCGTGCGGGGCGTTGATTCGGGAAAGCTCGTCGGGGCTAAAAATATTCTCGGGTACCTGCATACGCGAGGGCGTGGCAGGGATGGGTGCGTTAGCGTCCATCGCTTAACCAGTGGTGAGGTAAGCGATGGCGAGGAGTCACGTGAGGAGGCTCTTGCTAAGCGAGCACGAAAATTTCTCGAGAGGAAAGGGGTCCGGAGGGGGGGAAATTTGGGGTATCACCACAACCAGTGCTGCTGGTGGGGGGGGGGGATTTGGGGGGGGGGGAGGATTTCGGTATGCCGAAACCGAAAATAAGGTCGGTTTGATGATTGGAGGGCGGGTGGTTGAGCGGCGTTGATGAAAGTGCCCGGAATCCGGCCCGGAGGTCCCAGAATCGCGTTTTTCCGCTGAATCTCAACGGTAAACGGTGGCTGGGTTCCGAAAATCGAGATTCGGGGCAATTCCGAGGTAAGAAATCGATTGCCGATTCGAAAATCGGTGAAATTGTTGTTGTTGTCGCAAATGCAGGGGGGGGGTCAGCGGTTGCTGTGTGGTGTAAGGAAGGTACCTTACGGTTATGCGTCGACTACCGACGACTCAACGAAATCACAATCAAGCATCGCACCTCACTCCCCCTGATAGGGGAAGCGTTGGATAGACTTTCCAACGCCAAGATCTATACCAAGTTGGATGTGCGAGATGCATACCATAACCTCCGAATAGCCACAGGAGATGAATGGAAAACTGCGTTCCGTACCAAGTACGGTCTATACGAGTATTTGGTGATGCCGTTTGGCTTGACAAATGCTCCATTCACCTCCAATCGAAACTAAACAACAATCATTTCCCAGCGGTGGCGCAAGCAAGTGCGGCACGCATACAAAAATCATGTAGCTGCGGGCAGCTACATGACCCCGAGTTAGAATGGGTGATCCGACACCGAAGGATGGACCCGCAAAAAGCCTGCAAGGCATGGCAGAAAGGAAAGAGACTCTGCAACGTGTGCAAATTCCTGGTCAACAAAGACGGACACGACTAGAGATGCGGCATCAGGGGATGGAAACCCCCCACGGAGACCCAGGCAACGATACCACCCTGCAAGGACGAGCCCGGGACAGGAAAGGAACCTCCCGTCCCTACGGAAAATCAGGAAAACGAACCACCCCGTCCCCGCGAACTGGAATCGGAGGACCCCACCATCCATACGATCCGACACCAACTCCCAGTGATTATGATGACTGGAACCTCAGACCACGAGAAGGTGGCGATCAACCTGTCTTTCTATCAGACAGCAGAGCCGGAACAGCATCTCCCCACCGTCGACTGCCGACCAACCAACGACCTGACATCCGCCCCTTGTTCGCATCCCCCGGAGCCCCCCCCCTCAGGGCACCAACAAGATCAAATACCCCCGTTCTCCTTGGGGCACCGACAAGAACAAATAACGGCGCCCCCCTTAGGACACCAACAAGAGCAAGTACCGCCTTATGTCTTCGAGGACATCACCCAGGACATTGTACGTCGCCGACGTCGGGGAAGGCAGTATCAGGGACGGTCCCCCATCCGGAGGCCCGCATGGGACTGCCTACGGGCTCGCCGGAGTCTCGGCCTGGAGCGGGGGGGCTTATCTCACCACGCTCCCGTGACATGCTCCTGGCCTCCGCCGTAACCACCGCAGGGCTATGGGTGGTTGCCATCACCCTAGCAACCTGCTACACCATCATGAAGTGATAGGGATAGGGTTAGGGCAAGGGGCTGGGCCCCTTGCCGGGGATTTTCATATGTTAGGAGTTATTTATTATTTGAATTTATTTTAGGTATCACGGCGGCTAGGAAGATGTTGGAATCTTTTACTTATCTCTTTTGGTATGTACTCTTTCTTTATTATTTGGAATCACGGCGGTTAGCCAGGTAGTTATCTCTTTTTGGTATGTACTTCTTCTCTGTTATTTGGAATCACGGCGGTTAGCCAGGTAGTTATCTCTTTTGGTATGTACTCTTTCTTTGTTATTATTATTTGGAATTACGGCGGTTAGTTATCGTTGTTTGTTTGTTTGTTGTTTGTTTATTCATTACTCGTATGCAACCTTATTGGTTATGAGGAGAGTACAGGTTTATAGTACATGGAAAGTCAAAAGCAAAAACAAAACAAAGTCCCGTCTCTACCTCCGCTGATCCTCCCTTAGGCTGTGATTTTGTGGTCCTGTCCCCACTATTACTTCGTTGGTCTTGTTGTCCAACCGCGTCTGCTGTTCCAGTGCCCTGTTCGCACAGAGGCCACCGCGCCGGGTGTCCCCTCTATCCTCCACCCTTCCCCTCCCATTTTTAAACATTTTTCCGCCTTTATTTCCTCCACAAAGCAAAAACAAAACCAAAGCAAAGTTAAACAGCCGCCGGGCCACCCGTGCCCCCGCTCCCCCCTCCTCTCCCCCCTCCTCCGCCGGTGTCTCCTGACTCTTTGCCCTTTGAGACACCCGGGCCCGCCCTGCCCCTCTTCTCCTCCCCTCTCTCCCCTTCTCCTTCCTTCTTCCTCAGCCTTCTCACTGCTCCCCCTCGCCTCTCTCCCCTTCTTGTCGGTTGTGTTGTCAGTCCAAGATTGCCATTCCCAAGCACAATCTGGACGTTGATGCCTCCGCTCTTGACGACTTCTGCCCACGTCTTCTGTGCAGAGGAGGTCGTCGTTCTGGGTTGGTGGGTATTCTTTCCCCGACCACCATTCTTTGTTGTAGGGGTCTTGCTGGGTGTCGCTGCCGTAGGTGTCGTCTCCTTCGCTTTCTGCTTCTTCCTCTGTGTAGCCTTTGCCTCCACAGTCTTCCATCCGTCGGTCTCAGCAGGGGCAGTGCTTGTGGCGTCGGGTAGAGGTGTGTCCTGAGCAGATGAACTGTCAGGGTGAGGTTCCGGTGTCGCTGCGGTCGACGTGATCGCGAGGAGAGGTAGGGGGGACATAGGCTTGAGGGCATCAAGCTTGTCCTGGGCGGCGGTAGTCGCATGTTTCGAGTGCATCAGGCTTCGCATCGGTGATGCCGCTCTCGGTTTGTGGTTCACCGGTCTTCTGTTTGTCGGTGAGGTGGGTTCGGTGTACTGGTCGCTTCCCCTTCGCTTTCTCTTGCCAGGAGGGTTGCGAACAGCGTCCAGGACATCCTGCATGTCATGTTGGACGACGGACAGTTGCATAGTCATCTCTTCCATCGCTGAGGATGAGGCCGTGAGGTTCGGTGAGGGGGGCGCCGAAATGACTTGGTGCTGTTCCTCGATTTTCTTCGTCAGGGCGTCCACAGCAGCCTTGAGGGCTGCTGTTTCTGCCTGCGTAGAGTCGTATGCTGCGCGCAGCTTGATGTTTTCGCCGAGCAGAACGTTGAATTTCGTCATCATGACGTCGAATCTGTGGCGCATCTCATCGCTGTTGTTGCGTATGGTGTCATCGAGGGCAATGAAGCATCGCTGTGTCTCCCGGTGGATCTGTTGTATCCCCAGGAAGGTGGCTCCAGTGAGTTCGGCGTGATTGTTTTCAAACAGTTGATGTAGGGTGTCATAGTCGTCATCAACTGCGACTGCCTCGTTAATTGCAGATACGAAGAGGCGACGGTAGGTTCTGAACCGGCTGTGTTCAGTTGTCGCCTGTTGCTGCTGTGTTGAAGCCGAAGGAACTGGTGATCCTGCCAAGACCACGCTCTTGAAGGGCTTTCCAGCGATGGTTCCATCAACTTCATCAACTTTTCCATCTCTTTCATCAAATGTAGGATTGGATCCATCATGAGGAAGGTCGGCTGGAACATTGTACGCGTTTTCGGACCGTTTTGATCGTCGGGCGTTGTTCTGTCGTTGTTTTGGCGACATTTCGTGAGGTGGGGTAAGCCAAAACTCGTGAAAACTCTGATTTTGCGACAAAAGTCAACAAAAACAACGTAGAATTCCCTGAAAATTCAGAGAACAACGTAACAGAGTGCTGCGAATCCGAATCCGATGTCGGTGCTCGTTGTTGAGAATGCAGGGCGGGGGGTCGCCGTTGCCGTGTGGTGTGAAGTTCTACATGAAGGAGCAAGTATAAGAGGAGGAAATTTGTATGTAGTTTATTTCTTCACGCAATCAAGTTTCTATTTACTACAATGCTATCTACAAAAGTTCCCTTGTGATATCCCCATCTCTCCGAAACTCACCTGTGATTTCCCAGCCAAAACCCTTGCCCATTCTCAACTTACCAGCCTTACCTAACCCGCCGCCGCCTTCCTCGCCGCCGAAACCCCCGCGCTGCCTGTCGTCAGTAACCGTGGATACGGATTCTGATACTGAGAAAAGCTCCGCGAACCTGTTCCATCGACACCGCCCCCCACCCACATCAAAAACCATCATTTTAATCGCGGATTCCTTGTCGCTACTGCAAAAACGACTTATTCCGAGACTCCAATGCCTACCCGACCCTCCGCTGTTAAGAAACAGCCCCTCCCCCCCGACAAAGCACCCCCTCAAGCGCTCGCGAAAGAAAAACGCGCTAACGCGGAGCTGCAAGGGTCCGACGCGTCTGACACAGAAATGCACGTCGACACGTGCTCTGACGTCAGCGATGACTCTAGTGACGAAGACGCGTCTTCCCGCGAGAGCTCCCTCACCCCCGTCGCGCGCAACACCAGCAACGCTCCTCCCAAAAGCCCCCACAGTAAGAAAACGCTCCCTGATAACAACGACACCCCCGCCGTATTGACCAACCCCGACCCCAAATACACCGTTCAACGCAACACCGACAAATCGAAAAAAACGCCCTGCTGCCTCCACCGCCCACACCATCACCCACATCGCCGCCAACTCCACCCCAGTCCCCGCCGGAGTCCAACGCCTCCGCCGTGACACCGACAACCCCCTCTCTACCGACGCCGCCACCGACAGCCTCGTGACATCCATCAACCAACTTAACGACAATCTCAACCCCGCCACGGACATGTTCCGACACGCTGACAGAGCCACGAATGACAGAGTCTCTCAGGTGTTCCGATCTATCCACAAATACCAGTCTACAATCCGTGCCGTCCACGATCTCTTGTCCCGCATTGCCCCCGTCATACTCACCAACGAAGACATCTCAGCCCTCCTTTCCCCCGTCGAATCCTCCACCCCCAAGAACCCCACTATCCCCGCTCCACCCCCCCCGGGGAAACCAACGATCTCCCCTCTATTCACGCCCTCACCCCTGCTGCCCCCTCCCCCAAGGTACTTGCCTACTGGAAAAAACGCTGTCTTGAAGCCGAGAACGAGCACAAGAAACACAAGATCCCCCTGCCGCCCCGATCCGAACCCATCCACCCCATAGCAAGAAGAAGGACCCGCAACAAAAAGGTTATTCCCCACTGCTGCCCCCACGCCTCCTAAACGAACGACCAAACCCGCCAAAGCGGAAAAGAAAGAATCCCCCCCCCCACCGATATTATTATCCCATGCCCAGACCCCCGTTCCTTCCCAGAGATCTCCAAAATAGCAATCGCAGCTGCCGTCAACGACGCCTTGCGCAAAGCAAATGCTCCTGAGAACGTCTCTATCTCAATGGTGAAGAAGAACGTGAAAGGAAATCTTATTTTGACCCCCCCCCCCCCCCACACTACGCACGCCGACATCACCCTTCACCTGCCCCTCATCCTCGAAGCCGCCCCCAAAATACACCCTGCGTTGCTGCCCCCCCGGATAAACGAGAAGTGGTACAAACTGGCAGTCCACGGCGTACCAACCGAGTACTACCCAGACTCCGAGGAAGGCATGCAAAACCTGCAAGCCGAAATCGAACGTAACCACTCCTTCAGATTAACCCAACCACCGCGATACATATCTCACCCCGACAAACGGGCCCGTAAGTCGGCGTCGAGCGTCATGATCGCCCTCAACTCCGTCAACGACTACAACACAATGAAACGCACGAAGGTTGTCGTCTTATTCGAACCACGGAAAGTGACCGAGTTCTTCTCCGCCAGGCCCGTCGACCAATGCCGTAGATGCCAGAAGTTTGGCCACCACCACCCAACGTGCGCCGCCGACAACGGCCCTACCTGCGCCATATGCGCCGCCGTACACCCAACGGAATACCACTTCTGTGGAGAATGCCCCAAGCAGAAGGGAAGGAAGTGCATCCACACCGTTTACAGATGCTCGAACTGCATAGCCGCAGGACATGCTGACACCCAACAGGCAGCTTGTTTGTTTGTTTGTTTGTTCTCTCATTACTTGTTTGCAACCCGAAGGTTATGACAAGGGACAGATAAATACAAAAGAGAAGAAGAAAGAAATGTAAAAGCAAAAACCCAGTCTCCACCTCTACCAGTCTCCTCCTCTTGATCGTTGTGGTTGTGGGGTCTGTCCCCACTGTTACTACGGGGGTTTCTTGTCCAAGCGCGTCTGATGTTCCAAGTGCCCTGCTTGCACAGAGGCCGCCTCGCCGGGCTCCTCCCTTTTCTCCTCCCTTCCCCGTCCCATGTTTAGCCATTTTACCGCCTTTGTTTCCTCCGCGTACAAAAGAAAAAGAAAACTCCCGTCGTCCTCCTCTGCCCCTTCCCCGCGCCCCTCTCTCTCCTTTCGCAACGCCTCGCACTCCTCCCGCCCTTCGAACATAGGAAAAACATTGTCGCACCCAAACAAAGGAAAGTACAAAAGAAACTCGTCTGCCCTCTCTCGCCTGCCGTCCCCGTCATCTCCCTTCCCGTGCACCATTCCACCATCCGTTCCCTTCTCACCCGCCGTACCATAAAACAACTCCAACCCGTAAGACAAACAATTGAAAGACAAAGAAAAGAAAACTCAAAACACCCGAACCCCAAGCAGACCCAAGCAACGACCCCAGCCCGATCCCGTCACCGTGTGCCCGTTCCCTTTCTCTCCGCCTATCCCTCTTCTACCTTCCCCTTTTGCTTGTCCCCCTTTTTTTTTTTTTTTTTTACAAAAAACAGAGATCCTAAGTAAGAAAGCACTGCAAAATCAGCGCGCGCGAAAGTTCCTAAGGTACTGCGGTCAGTGTAGTCAGCGGTAGGGGTCTATCCCCTTCTGCGAGGCTTCTCTAGCCGGGAGTGTGCCCAGGTCGAGGTAGCAACCTTGGTTGCAGAGATAAAGGTGGAAAGAGCCTTGGTGCCGGAGGGGGTGTCCAGAATGGTGTTTAAGTTGATCCGGGAGTGTTGTCTGAGTTTGAGGTCCTTCCTGAGTGTGGAGCGAGCGGCCTGGAATTCGGGGCAGCTCAGGAGGAGGTGTCAAGGCGTCTGCGGTGGGTGGATTGGGCAGCTGCAGCTGCGGGAGGGGTATGCGTCGGATGGAGGGTGGGCCAAGCAGTTGAGGAAGTACCCGTGGCCGGTGCGAAGACCCAGGATTGCAGTTGATATCCAGCGGGGGTTTTCGGTGTACGCAGTGTCCATTGTGCGGCGGTGTGTGGCGGTGTACGTGCGCGGTCGGGGGGAAGAGGTGAACCAGGTAGCCCAGTCTTCGGTGTACCTCTCTCGAGCGCGGCGGCGCAGCCAAGTGAGGGATATCGGTATTCGTCGGCGTGGCGGTACTGTTGTCGCCTGTTGGGCCAGTTCGTCGGCGGCTTCGTTTCCGGGGACGCTAGTGTGTCCTGGGACCCAGTGGATGGTAATTGAGGTACCGTAAGCGTGAAGGTCGTGAGCGGTCTTGTGGATGGCCCAGGTGAGCTCCTGGCCGGGGCCTCGACGGAGGTGAGAGGCTCGATGTATCGCGGCCTGGTTGTCGGTAAAAACGTGGATGTGTTTGTCGTATAGGTCGTTGCGTCGAATATGTGTCAGGCATGTCCGGAGTCCTTCGTGGATGGCCATAACTTCCGCGTCGAAGACTTCTGTTCTGTCGCCCATGGGCACTATGGAGTCGACAGGTCGTGGCAGCCCGTGGGGGATGGTGTATCCTGCGCCTGTTATGCCGTCAAGTTGAGAGCCGTCCGTGTACAGTAGGATAGTATCCGATCGTTGGCGAAGGGCGTGGAGGAGGAGGAGGTGGTCGTCGGCAGCGTCAGCCTTCGGGGAGGAGGAGATGTCGATCGTTAATGTAGGGGCGAGGTCATCGTTGGGGATGTTTTGGGAGGTGTCCTCGATTTCGGCGTTTGGTTGGACCCACGGGGAGAGGGTGCTGATGACGTGCAGGAGGCGGGACGGGGCTTGTCCTGGGACGTGCCACGGGTGGTCGTACTCGGTGTCCGGGTTGATGGAGGCATCCTCGATACTCGGGGCAGGAAACGAGACGGGGCAGCGTGTGATGATAGGATGTGAAGCGGGTAGAGTGAGGGTGCGCAGGGCGTATTTCCGCTGGCGGTTGTCAAGACGTATTGTGACGGGCGGGAGTGCGGATTCATTGTGGAGGGCCAGGATCGGAGTAGAGGTGAAAGCGTTGAGAATCCTGCGGAGGGCGGTGTTCTGTTGATTCTGGAGGGTGCGGGCAAGGTCTTTCTGTTGGTTCCACCATATCTCTGCGCCGTAGTCTGCTCTCGACTGGACACACGCCTGGTAGATTAGTCTTGTAGCAGCGGGGGACAGACCTGTTTCGTACCGTGCTAACCTACACAGTGCGTTCAGAGGTCTTTGCGCGGCGGTTACTCGTCTAGCTACATGTTTTCTAAAGTTAAGTTTCCTATCTAAATACAGGCCTATCCACCTCACAACATCCTTCTCTCCTCCTTGTGTTCCCGGTGTGATAACTGTACCGTTTGGTAACTTAACTTTTTCCTCCTCAGTGATGCTATCGGTGCGTGCCCAGTGGAAATGCAGGAGCTCTGACTTGGCATCGTCAAATGCAACGGCGTTTGCGTCGGCCCACCGAAAGGCTGTCGTCGTGATGTTCTCAAGTGCGCGGGCGTTCGCTTTTCTGGTGCGTCCCTGGACGACGATCGCTACGTCGTCAATGTAGCTAGGTGTCCAGGCGTACGGGTGTACCTGTGCTAGTTCGTCGAATAATGGGCGGAGGTATAATAAGAAAAGTATGGGGGATGCAGGGGAACCTTGTGGGATGCCTGTTTGCACTGGGCGTTGCGTGTCAGTTCGCCCATCGAACGCTAGAGCGATCGTGCGATCTGCGAGGAAAGACTGGCACCACGATACTACTGGTCGCGGGCACCCAAGCTGTCGTAATGTTTGTTGGAGGCGGTCAGCAGAGACGTTGTCGAACGCTCCACGAACATCGAGGAAGAGGGCAGAGGTTAGCATTCCGTGAGATTTCCCAATCTCGACGTCGTGCACCAGCGCCATCGCCGCGTCAATTGCTGATCTCTGCGGGCGTCCACCTATTTGGTCTCTATGTAGTAAGTCGTGAGAGTCTGCCATCGTGCCCAGGCGAGTGGCCATTAGTTTTTCGAGGGTCTTCCCAAGGCAGTTTAGGAGCGCAATCGGACGGTATGCCTTTGGATTGCTGTAATCCGGCTTGTTGGGTTTGGCGATAATGACTGTGGTGGCCTGGCGCCAGCATCGCGGATGGTAGCCTACCGTCCCTAATATGGCGTAGAGGTTGTTCATGTGTTCGGGGATGGCAAGGTATGCTTGGCGTAGGCAGGCGAATGTGAGCCCATCGGGTCCGGGCGCCTTCTTCGGCGAGGAGGAGAATATCGCTGTTTCTACCTCTGTCGGTGTAAAGGTTGTCCACTGCAACTCGCGGCGCGGGGGGAGGACGGACGGAGGCGGTGGTGGCGGCGGCGGGGGGAAACAACTTTTGGAAGGCCTCTACCTTTGCCTCGAAGGAGCTGCAGATTGTTTCTTGGCCGTTTATCATTGCGCGGAGGTTTGGTGTTAGCTGAGCACGCCGAGGGTTGGTGTACCTAAACGCCTGCCACACATCGGGTCCTTCGGCTTGGGAAAGATATTCCTTCCACTTTGCATCTTTCGCCGTTCGAATGGTCCTGTGGTATTCGTTTCGGTGTTGTTTGTAGTTTAGGTGGGATCTATCGTCACGTTTGCGTTTCCACTTACGTCTTGCTTTGGTCATCTTTTTCCTTGCCTCGGTGACTTCTGTGGTCCACCATCTTTTCGATTGCGGGGTCACTTGTAGTACGGGGGTGGACGTAGTTGCGGCATTAAGGATGGCATCACGTATTGACTCCGCCCACGCATCGAGGTTGTCTGTGGTAGGGTGGTTGCGGTATTGTGTCCATGACGGTGTGAGGGCTAAGCACGAGGCACGGAGGGTTTCGGCGAAGAGTTCCCAGTCCGTCTTTTTCCAGTTC
Organism: Pyronema omphalodes; assembly: GCA_024516155.1. Lineage (NCBI taxonomy): Eukaryota > Fungi > Ascomycota > Pezizomycetes > Pezizales > Pyronemataceae > Pyronema > Pyronema omphalodes. The sequence goes on from JAJJXM010000069.1 coordinate 267,756, forward strand.
AGTCGGTTTGTTGGGGGGGTTTGTTTCAGCGTCTGGGTGGGTTGTGTGCACTTCGAAACGTATGACTTCATGGTCAGATCCCGTAGCGTTGTCGTCGTCAATTGCCCAGTTGATTGTTTCCTCTGCCATGTGGGGCGATGCTAGGGTCAGGTCGAGGACGGAAGAACTGCGGCCTTGGTTGTAGTAGTAGGTGGGAATGTCAGGGACGGACACGAGGGTCCAGTCTCGTTGTTCGATGAGGTCAACTATTTCGGTGGCGCGGGTGGGGGTACGTGTGGAGGAGTTCCACAGGGCATGGTGAGCGTTGAGGTCACCTGTGATGATGCACCTGTGAGGGAGGGGGAGGGGGTGAGGGCTCTCGGGATGGTATAAATATTGCTTTCGGGGTGTTTTTCGTTGTATATATTAAAAAGAAAGAAAGAAGGAATTAAGTCAGTGCCTACCTCAAGGACCTGGAGGTCAGGATCCGCGCATATATCGGTGCGTTGAGAAACCCTGAGGTATGGGTTTGTCCTGGTCACATAGGCGGCTGTTCTGTTGGTGGTTCTATCTCCACGCGGTGGCAAGACCAGTGTGAAAGATGGGTGTGTGGTGGCATATGTTATGTCGGTTATGTGAATTTCTTGTATTAGGATTATGTCGGCTGTGCTGTGTGCGCTATTCAGCAGCGCATCGAGTGCTGATCGTTGTCGGTTCACGTTGTGGGAGACGATCCGTATGGTTGCTGCCAGTCTGTTGTAGCTAGACATGGGCGTTCATCTCAGTGTCTCTGTCGGCTGGGTTGGGTGGGGCGGCGGCGGGGTTTGGTGACACTGTCCAGGCTTCTTTGAATATGCGGATGCGTACGGGGCACTGCTTGCTGAAGCCTGGGTGGTCGAGGTCGGGGAGGTTGGCGTCCGCGCAGTTTTTGCAATGGTATCTAGTGTGCTCACAACTCTTACCTTTGTGTTGGGGGCAGTCGTTGCAGGCGTGGTCGTCCGTGGGGTGGTTCTGGCCGCAGATGCCGCAGGTGGGGCCTTGCCGTCCAGGGCTGTTGGTGTAGTGGTGGCCAAAGAGCAAGCAGCGCCGACACTGGTCGGTCCGTCGGGCAGAGTGGTACTCGGTGACTCTTCGGGGCTCGAAGAGTACCATGACTCGTTTGCGCTTCAGGAGTGCGAGCTCTTCGGCGGTACGTACCGCAATAACCACATTGGACGCTTCCTTGCCCACACGTTTCTCCGCGGTCGTCATATATCGGGGGGGGTTGCGCCAGGGTGACATGTCCGTTGCTGCGTTCGATCTCCTCTTGGAGGAGGCGCATTCCGTCGGGGGAGTCGGGGGATTGGCTCGTGGGGATTCCATGAACTGCGAGCTTATACCACAGCTCGTTCAGGCGGGGTGCGGCGATGGAGGTGTTGACCTGTTGCGTCGCTGTGTGTATGGTCCCTAGGTTCTTGGTCAGCTCGGATTCAGTGGTGCCGTCTGTCATGGTCACGATGAGGTTTCCTGATGAGGCTTGTCTGATCGTGGCGACAGCCATATGAGGCGGCGCCTGCGTCTGGGTGAGTGCAGCGTTGATCGCCCTTCCCAGTTGGGCTTTGGTATTGACGTCGATTTCCGCAGGGTGTGGGATGGGTATCATGATGGACTGGGGGGGGGTGCGTTGACGTCGGGGGTGCGGTTTTGCGGGGGGGTTGCTTTTGGGGGCGTGGGCGGGGAGGGAGAGGTCAGCGACGGTTGTGCCGGAAGTCCACGGCTGGTGAGTGGTCGTGGGGGGGTTGTGGCGGCGAGTAGTGGTGGAGGTCGGTATGGCGATGTTGTGGTGGCGAAGGGCGTTTTCCAGGAGACGGCATCGTTCTTTCCAGTATTGGAGGTCGTCGGGCGGTGAGTTGGCGGTGGTCGTTTGTTCGGGGTGGGGTTGACGTTGGGGCTGTGTCGGAGGGGGCGGGCTGGGTTTTGTGATTTTGTCGAGTCTTTTGTTGATGGTGTCGATGGAATGGACAATAGGTCGGAGCGCGTCGTTGGTGTTTTTCGAAATCATAGCGGCGATGGCTGAGAGGAGGTTGTTGTCGGGCTGAGGCTGGGGGTTGGGGTTGACGTCGGAAGCAGTTATTGCGTGTTGGCTGTCGTTGAGGTTTAGGTCAGAGTCGGATTCGGAGTCGGTGTCGGGGCAGCTGTCGGTGTCCATAGCGGTCGGCATTGTTTCGACGGGGGTCCCATCGAGGTTCACGTGGGTGTTTGTTTTCGGTCGGGTAACATTTTTGCGGAGGAGGTCGAGGTCACGTCTAGAGGCGGATTTTTTGGTGGGGGGTTTGGTGACTTTTCCGGAGGCGGTCGTTGATTTCTTAGAGGTCGCGATGGCGGAGGAGCCAGCGTGCGGGGCGTTGACTCGGGAAAGCTCGTCGGGGCTAAAAATATTCTCGGGTACCTGCATACGCGAGGGCGTGGCGGGGATGGGTGCGTTAGCGTCCATCGCTTAACCGGTGGTACGGTAAGCGATGGCGAAGAGTCACGTGAGGAGGCTCTTGCTAAACGAGCACGAACATTTTTCGCGAGGAAAGGGGTCCGGAGGGGGGGAAATTAGGGGTATCACCACAACCAGTGCTGCTGGTGGGGGGGGGATTTGGGGGGGGGGGGGGGGGGATTTCGGTATGCCGAAACCGAAAATAAGGTCGGTTTGATGATTGGGGGGCGGGTGGTGGAGCGGCGTTGATGAAAGTGCCCGGAATCCGGCCCGGAGGTCCCAGAATCGCGTTTTTCCGCTGAATCTCAACGGTAAACGGTAGCTGGGTTCCGGAAATCGAGATTCGGGGTAATTCCGAGGTAAGAAATCGATTGCCGATTCGAAAATCGGGGAAATTGTTGTTGTTGTCGCAAATGCAGGGGGGGGTCAGCGGTTGCTGTGTGGTTTGTCCGCAGTGCGAGCACGCCGAGGGTTGGTGTACCTAAACGCCTGCCACACATCGGGTCCTTCGGCTTGGGAAAGATATTCCTTCCACTTTGCATCTTTCGCCGTTCGAATGGTCCTGTGGTATTCGTTTCGGTGTTGTTTGTAGTTTAGGTGGGACCTATCGTCACGTTTGCGTTTCCACTTACCTCTTGATTTGGTCATCTTTTTCCTTGCCTCGGTGACTTCTGCGGTCCACCATCTTTTCGATTGCGGGGTCACTTGTAGTACGGGGGTGGACGTAGTTGCGGCATTAAGGATGGCATCACGTATTGACTCCGCCCACGCATCGAGGTTGTCTGTGGTAGGGTGGTTGCGATATTGTGTCCATGATGGTGTGAGGGCTAAGCACGAGGCACGGAGGGTTTCGGCGAAGAGCTCCCAATCCGTCTTTTTCCAGTTCAGTCGGTTTGTTGGGGGGGTTGTTTCAGCGTCTGGGTGGGTTGTGTGCACTTCGAAACGTATGACGTCATGGTCAGATCCCGTAGCGTTGTCGTCGTCAATTGCCCAGTTGATTGTTTCCTCTGCCATGTGGGGCGATGCTAGGGTCAGGTCGAGGACGGAAGAACTGCGGCCTTGGTTGTAGTAGTAGGTGGGAATGTCAGGGACGGACACGAGGGTCCAGTCTCGTTGTTCGATGAGGTCAACTATTTCGGTGGCGCGGGTGGGGGAACGTGTGGAGGAGTTCCACAGGGCATGGTGAGCGTTGAGGTCACCTGTGATGATGCACCTGCGGGGGAGGGGGAGGGGGGTGAGGGCTCTCGGGATGGTATAAATATTGCTTTCGGGGTGTTTTTCGTTGTATATATTAAAAAGAAAGAAAGAAGGAATTAAGTCAGTGCCTACCTCAAGGACCTGGAGGTCAGGATCCGCGCATATATCGCTGCGTTGAGAAACCCTGAGGTATGGGTTTGTCCTGGTCACATAGGCGGCTGTTCTGTTGGTGGTTCTATCTCCACGTGGTGGCAAGACCAGTGTGAAAGATGGGTGTGTGGTGGCGTATGTTATGTCGGTTATGTGAATTTCTTGTATTAGGATTATGTCGGCTGTGTTGTGTGCGCTATTCAGCAGCGCATCGAGTGCTGATCGTTGTCGGTTCACGTTGTGGGAGACGATCCGTATGGTTGCTGCCAGTCTGTTGTAGCTAGACATGGGCGTTGATCTCAGTGTCTCTGTCGGCTGGGTTGGGTGGGGCGGCGGCGGGGTTTTGTGACGCTGTCCAGGCTTCTTTGAATATGCGGATGCGTACGGGGCACTGCTTGCTGAAGCCTGGGTGGTCGAGGTCGGGGAGGTTGGCGTCCGCGCAGTTTTTGCAATGGTATCTAGTGTGCTCACAACTCTTACCTTTGCTTTGGGGGCAGTCGTTGCAGGCGTGGTCGTCCGTGGGGTGGTTCTGGCCGCAGATGCCGCAGGTGGGGCCTTGCGGTCCAGTGCAGTTGGTGTAGTGGTGGCCAAAGAGCAGGCAGCGCCGACACTGGTCGGTCCGTCGGGCAGAGTGGTACTCGGTGACCCTTCGGGGCTCGAAGAGTACCATGACTCGTTTGCGCTTCAGGAGTGCGAGCTCTTCGGCGGTACGTACCGCAATAACCACACTGGACGCTGCCTTGCCCACACGTTTCTCCGCGGTCGTCATATATCGGGGGTGTTGCGCCAGGGTGACATGTCCGTTGCTGCGTTCGATCTCCTCTTGGAGGAGGCGCATTCCGTCGGGGGAGTCGGGGTATTGGCTTGTGGGGATTCCATGAACTGCGAGCTTATACCACCGCTCGTTCAGGCGGGGTGCGGCGATGGAGGTGTTGACCTGTTGCGTCGCTGTGTGTATGGTCCCTAGGTTCTTGGTCAGCTCGGATTCAGTGGTGCCATCTGTCATGGTCACGATGAGGTTTCCTGATGAGGCTTGTCTAATCGTGGCGACAGCCATGTGAGGCGGCGCCTGCGTCTGGGTGAGTGCAGCGTTGATCGCCCTTCCCAGTTGGGCTTTGGTATTGACGTCGATTTCCGCAGGGTGTGGGATGGGTATCATGATGGACTGGGGGGGGGGTGCGTTGGCGTCGGGGGTGCGGTTTTGCGGGAGGGTTGCTTTTGGGGGCGTGGGCGGGGAAGGAGAGGTCAGCGACGGTTGTGCCGGAGGTCCACGGCTGGTGAGTGGTCGTGGGGGGGTTGTGGCGGCGAGTAGTGGTGGGGGTCGGTATGGCGATGTTGTGGTGGCGAAGGGCGTTTTCCAGGAGTCGGCATCGTTCTTTCCAGTATTGGAGTTCGTCGGGGGGTGAGTTGGCGGTGGTCGTTTGTTCGGGGTGGGGTTGACGTTGGGGCTGTGTCGGAGGGGGCGGGCTGGGTTTTGTGATTTTGTCGAGTCTTTTGTTGATGGTGTCGATGGAATGGACAATAGGTCGGAGCGCGTCGTTGGTGTTTTTCGAAATCATAGCGGCGATGGCTGAGAGGAGGTTGTTGTCGGGCTGAGGCTGGGGGTTGGGGTTGACGTCGGAAGCAGTTATTGCGTGCTGGCTGTCGTTGAGGTTTAGGTCAGAGTCGGATTCGGAGTCGGTGTCGGGGCAGCTGTCGGTGTCCATAGCGGTCGGCATTGTTTCGACGGGGGTCCCATCGAGGTTCACGTGGGTGTTTGTTTTCGGTCGGGTGACATTTTTGCGGAGGAGGTCGAGGTCACGTCTAGAGGCGGATTTTTTGGTGGGGGGTTTGGTGACTTTTCCGGAGACGGTCGTTGGTTTCTTAGAGGTCGCGATGGCGGAGGAGCCAGCGTGCGGGGCGTTGATTCGGGAAAGCTCGTCGGGGCTAAAAATATGCTCGGGTACCTGCATACGCGAGGGCGTGGCGGGGATGGGTGCGTTAGCGTCCATCGCTTAACCGGTGGTACGGTAAGCGATGGCGAAGAGTCACGTGAGGAGGCTCTTGCTAAGCGAGCACGAAAATTTCTCGCGAGGAAAGGGGTCCGGAGGGGGGGAAAATTGGGGTATCACCACAACCAGTGCTGCTGGTGGGGGGGGGGATTTGGGGGGGGGGGGGGATTTCGGTATGCCGAAACCGAAAATAAGGTCGGTTTGATGATTGGGGGGCGGGTGGTGGAGCGGCGTTGATGAAAGTGCCCGGAATCCGGCCCGGAGGTCCCAGAATCGCGTTTTTCCGCTGAATCTCAACGGTAAACGGTAGCTGGGTTCCGAAAATCGAGATTCGGGGTAATTCCGAGGTAAGAAATGGATTGCCGATTCGAAAATCGGGGAAATTGTTGTTGTTGTCGCAAATGCAGGGGGGGGTCAGCGGTTGCTGTGTGGTCACCCAACACGCAGCGTACAGCACTAAATGCCCAGTAAAAGTAGGAATAGTGAGAGAGGCATGGCAGAAGACCCGCCCAGACACCACCTACGACAACATTCCCACCGAAACCAACCCCATCGCCGATACCACCATGACCGGCGATGAATAGACAACATCCATCAGCGGCGACCCTCCGCATCGTGGACACCACACGGCAACGGCAACCCCCCCCCCCTGCATTCTCAACAACGAGCACCGAAACCCCCGGTTTTCTCATCGGATTCGGATTCGCAGCACTCTGTTACATTATTCTCTGAATTTTCAGGGAATTCTACGTCGTTTTTGTTGACTTTTGTTGCAAAATCAGAGTTTTCACGAGTTCTGGCTTACCCCACCTCACGAAATGTCGCCAAAACAACGACAGAACAACGCCCAACGATCGAAACGGTCCGAAAACGCGTATAACGTTCTAGCCGACCCTCCTTATGATGGATCCAATCCTACCTTTGATGGAAGAGATGGAAAAGTTGATGAAGTTGATGGAAACCTCGCTGGAAAGCCCTTCCAGAGCGTGGTCTTGGCAAGATCACCAGTTCCTTCGGCTTCAACAAAGCAGCAACAGGCGACAACTGAACACAGCCGGTTCAGTAACTACCGTCGCTTGTGTGTATCTGCGATTAATGAGGCAGTCGCAGCTGATGACAACTATGTCACCCTGGATCAGCTGTTCCATGACAACTACGCCGAACTCACTGGAGCCAACTTCCTGGGGATACAACAGATCCACCGGGATACACAGCGACGCTTCAATACCCTCGATGAATCCATGCGCAACAACAACGATGCGATACACGGCAAATTCGACGTCATGATGACGAAATTCAACGATCTGCTCTTCGAAAACGCGACGCTGCGCACAGCATACGACTCTACACAGGCAGAAACCGCAGCTCTCAAGGCTGCTGTGGACGCCCTGACTGTTAGGCACCACCGACGGTTAGGCAAGGAGGTAGGCAACACGATTGTTCTTACGGTAGTCCTGTTGAGAGTTCTACAGGAAGGGTTTCTAGGAGGGGAATTCTCTAACGTGGGGAAAGGAGTGAAGTTGGGGACGGAGTTGGGGGTCTGGGGTTAGGGTTAGAGGTTACTCCTATTCGGTGATCTCGTTCACAGAAAGGACGGACGAATCAAGGGAGAAGAAGGTGGATGTTGAAAGTAAATTGATTGCGTGGAGAATATCTACGTGTCCTATCTATGCCCCTTTATACCTTTTCGTCCCTCCTCTTCTCATCGACGCCCGAGGGTCAATTCTGTCGTACCTTCGACACTTCGGATTTCCCAGAATCCTCCCCGTCCTTCTCCACGCCTCAACCTGTAATTACAATGTTTACTAACTAATACTTCTAACTATTACGTGATGCCTTTCGCTTCCTTTTCCCCCTTTTTATTCTTTTATCTTTTCACCGCTCGAGTCCATTCGCGAGCTAAGCGAGCCTCGCTTGCCTCGACATTTTCATACCCGAAACCCCTTCTTCGCCTACACCTTTTTCGCCTATCTTTTTCCCTACTCCTTTTCCGATCCGTTTCACCGAGCGTCTTCGTTCTTATCGTGAAGCCCCTGTTCGTTCGGGGTTCCATAATTCGAGCAGCGGAATTGTCATAGCTCGCTTCCTCACGGTATTCCGGTTAACTCCCCGCTCCCTGATTCCCTATCGCGTTCCTCGCTTCCATCCCTCATTCGCTTATTTCTTTTCTCGTTAATTCCTTCCTGAGGGGGTGTATCAACCCTAGCCTCGGAATCCCCAACAATGGTGATTTCCTAGTCTTTCCTCTCCGTGGTAAATAGGTACCCTACGGCCACGGTTATGCCCAGTGTCCAAAAGATACCCACCGTAATGGAGGCTCCTAAGAGCATGTCAAAGTTGATTCTTGACAATAGCCCCCTCTCCAGGGCCGAGGCTCCGACGAGGCTTCTCGGGGGTGGTGATCCCATGAGGGTTTTGTGGGGTTTGTAGAGAGGTGGGTTCGATCGAGGATTCGGGTCAGATTGTCGTTGGGGGGAGCGTTGGGAGCGAGGTTCGTTCGGGGGGAACTCCGCGGTTTGGTCGGGGTTCGTGGGTGGACTTCGGGTCAGAGTAAAGGTGGTTCGGTGGGAGGCAAGGCATCTTTCGGCGTGGTTGGTCAGGTTGACCAGGAATCCACAGCGGTGGCAGATACGACGGCCTTGTTGCCAACGTCGGCAGGCTTTTCGAGGGTTGAGACGTTGTACTTGGATAATCTCGTCGAGTTCGGGTGAATGGGTTTCGCCGCAGTAGCAGTGATCGGTGGGGTATCCGTTTTCTCCGGAGGGTTTGAAAGGGTTTTTCTGTTGTTTTTCTTGTTGATGGTGGGTACAATGACGTTCGTGGCAGAACGTCCAGTGGATATTTTCGTGGGGTAAGTTTAGGAAGGGTAACGAGGGAGGGAGATCGTGGTTCCGGCCCAACGTCTCTGCCGGGGTATCTTCCCGGGAGTAGGAACTCATTTTTTCTAATTTTGGGGGGATGGTTTCCCGGGGTATTTCCGATGGAATTCCGCAACTACTTCGGGGGCGTTATCGAAATTGGTGGCGGGATACCAGGCTTTGTCTTCGTCGTGGAATCCCTTCCACTTTACCCGGTATTGGAGACGGTTTCGTGATCGTCGGGAGTCTATGATCTCTTCGACCTCCCACTCCTGTTGACCGTTGACGATGATAGCCGGTGGGGGAGGTTTGACGTGGCCGGGGATAGGTGGGTATTTCGTTGTCGCGGGTTCGAGTAGAGATACGTGAAAAACCGGGTGAAGTTTTACGCCGGGGGGAAGGGCTAACTTATAGGCTTTGGTTCCTATTTTTTCCAAGATCGAGTACGGGCCAAGGAGCTTATGATCCAGCTTACTTGACGGGCGAGTTGTTTTTATATATTTTCTTTTTAACCAGACCTTGTCTCCTACGGCTAGGACGGGGTCTGGCTTTCTTTTCTTGTTAGCTTGCTCCGCTTGTTCCGACTGCGCCCATTGGATATCTGCTTGTAGTTGTTGGTGCAAGTTTTTCAATGTGTCGATGTACGTGATAGCCTCGGGGGTGGGCTCCCTTGCGGCACTAAGGTCTGGTTGGAATCGGGGGTGGTATCCATAGTTAGCGAAGAAGGGTGTTAGGCCCAATGTTTCTGATTTGGTATTGTTATAGCAGAATTCCGCTATGGGCAGGAGGGTCTTCCAGTTGTCCTGTTGGTAGTTGCAGCAGGCACGGAGGTATTGTTCGAGAGTAGCGTTTGTTCTCTCCGTTTGTCCATCAGTTTCTGGGTGGAAGGACGTACTGAGGCTTCGAGTGGTGCCCATAGTCTCCATAATCTGCTTCCAGAATTTCGATGTAAATAGTGACCCTCGATCTGACACAATGCTGCCTGGAAGACCGTGGGGGCGCACGACGTGTTGGACGAACCCCTCCGCTAGGTCTTGGGGGGTCATGGTTTCTTTGCAGGCCACGAAGTGCGCCATCTTTGTTAACCGGTCAACAATTACCCACAATGCGTTGTCTCCTCCGACTTCTGGTAACCCAGTGATGAAGTCCATAGAAATGGAGTCCCAAGGTCTTATTGGTAACTGTAGGGGTTTCAGCAGTCCGAAAGGGGCGTGACGGATGGGTTTGATTCGCTTGCACGTGTCGCAATTGTCGACGTATCGTTGGATGTACTGACGTTGTTGCGGCCAATAGTATTTTCGAGTAATCAGCTCCAGCGTTCGAGCTCTTCCTGGGTGTCCTGCGGTTAACGCGTCGTGATGGTCGTGAAGGATTTTTAGTCGCAATTCGTCATCTTGGGGAATCCAGATGAGTCCTTCGTATGTCAGTAGCCCCTCTTCTTCCTTGCAAAGTCCTAGCGCTACTCTGGTGTCTTGTTTCTCCCCGTTTCGTAGTTTCGTTAGTATCCCCTCAATTTCCTGATCCTCCACCATTTTTTCTTTTATTGTGGCTAGCAGTGCTTCGTCTTCACGTAATCGAGTTAAACTAGTTGCGTACGCTTCTAGGCTGGGCATAGGCGCTAAATTGGTAGGTTTAAACACGGAGGGGTCTAGCCGAGAATCGTTTGGGTTAGGCGAGGGTTTTGCTAGGCTTACTACACTAGCCGAGAAAGATTGTTCTGGCAGTAGTATGCGGTCTTTATTCTGTCGATGTTTTGCCTCCCCTTCCCAGGGCGAGTCTCCTGACTCGCGAGATAAGATGTCCGGTTTCCCCGCTAATTTTCCTGGCCGATAAACAATGGTGAAGTCGTAATTAGCGAGGACTTCGCCCCACCGTGCCTGACGCAGGTTGAGGTCTTTTTTCGTTTTCCAGTACTCCAGATTCTTATGATCGGTGAGGATTTTAATCTGGTGCTGAGTGCTCTTACAGTACGTAGCCCATTTCTGGAGGCTTTCTACGATGGCTAGGAGTTCCTTGTCGTGAATGTCGTAGTTACGTTCGGCATCCTTCAGTTTGCGTGAGAAGTATCCTAAAGGGTGTAGGATTCCGGCTTCATCGGGCTGAGAGCAGACTGCTCCAATGGCGTAATCCGAAGCGTCGGTTTCCAGTGTGAGTGGGCGAGTAGGTTCGAAATGTTTTAAGATTGGTTGAGAGATCATAGCCTGCTTTAAGCTGTCGAACGCTTGTTGGGCTGCGTCGTCCCATATGAATGGTGCATCTTTTCGTATAAGCCTTGTGAGGGGGGTAGTGATTTTACTGAAATCTCTTATGGACCGGCGATAAAAGTTCCCGAACCCCAGAAAACTCTGGATTCCCTTTACGTTGCTAGGTTCCTGCCAATCTTTTACGGCTCTTATCTTCTCCGGGTCCATGGATATCCCATCTGGGGCAATGATATATCCGAGGTATTCTGTTTTGTTGGTATGGAATTCACATTTGCTCGCCTTCAGGTTAAGGCCCACTTGTCTGATTCTTTCCAAAATGAGGCGCACATGTTTTCGATGGGTTTCCATGTCATCCGAGTAGATTAGGATATCGTCGAGATATGCGATACAGAAGATGTCCAAATAGTCACTCAGCACTTCATTCATCCAGCGTTGGAACGAGGCCGGGGCATTGGTTAAGCCGAACGGCATGACGAGGTATTCAAACAACCCATATTTTGTCCTGAATGCAGTCTTCCACTCATCGCCTTTTGCTATTCGGAGGTTGTGGTAGGCGTCTCGTACGTCCAGTTTGGTATAGACTTTTGCTTTTGCCAACCTATCCAACGCTTCCCCGATTAGTGGTAACGGAGTTCTATCTTTTATGGTGATAGCGTTGAGTCCTCGATAATCCACGCACAGCCGGAGGCCTCCGTCTTTCTTTTTCACGAAGTGGATGGGGGCTCCTGCGGGAGATGTAGAGCTACGTATCCATCCTTTTCTTAAGCTGTCATCGATGTATTCTTTTAAGGCTTGTAGCCTATTTTCATCCAGCGCCCGTAAAGGTTCGAACGGAGGCATCTTGTCGTCTATCAAGGGTATTCGATGATCCTGATGACGGTGGGGAGGTTGTGAGCTATTCCTCTTTTCCGTAAAGACCCTCAGATAGTCATGGTATTCCTTTGGGACAACATCCTCGGGTTTTGGCTTGTTGGGGACATTCTCGTTTATGACTTTTTGGGTTTCTCGCTTGAGGTCTCGGCTATTTCGTAGTATTCGTCGGGAGCGGAAGGTTGTTGGAGCGTGAGGGTATTCCGGATATCACCACTCGTGCCCTCCTCTGGTTTTCCTTCTTGGTCGTGAACAAGACAAATGTCGTCATTTTCGCTGGGGTACTCGTCATCGTCTTCAGTACTTCGGTCCAGGCTGCGGTTTCCTTCTGGGTTGAAATTGCGTTCGTACAGTCGGATTGCTGCTTCCTCCGGGACAGTTTTGGCGTGGGGGGACAAATCCAAGCATTCCCTTGCACATTTTTCGGAGTCGAAGGTTACCTTTCCTTCCTTCCAATCAATGTTCGGATTGTGTTTTTTCAGCCATGGCAATCCTACGATGATGGGGGAATTGCCTATGGTGATACAGTGTAATTTAATTCGTTCGTGGTGATTGTTTATGGTCAGCCACACGGTGGTGTCGTGCGTGACTGGTCCGCTCGCAATTTCCCTCCCGTCTACGGTTAATACTCTTCGTACTATTGTCTTTTTATCAAGGGGAAGTTTGATTTTTCCGGCGTAGTCTTTGTCTATGAAGTTTTCGGTAGCCCCGCAGTCTACCATAGCTGTAGTTTTATGTGTCTCTTTGTTTTTTCCTTGAATCCTGACTTCTAAAATAATTTTCTCGTCACGTTGGTATCTCCCTATACTCGAAATAATGAAGGGATTTTCCGGAGGCTTCGGGTTAATGTTTTTCTTCCCCAGGAGTGTGTCCGTCTTCTTTACTCCTGGGGATCCTCTTTTCCCGATTCGTCGGTTTCCTCACTTTCGTCCATGGTTGTTTCTGCAGCTCGGAAAGGTTTCTTCGGAGGAAAAGGCTTTTTGTTGGGACAGCGGGCGGAGAAATGTCCGGTCTTTCCACACCGGAAACACTCATTATTCTTTCGTCGTCGTTCTTCCTCGAGTCTATCCCTGCCTCGGGATCTTCGAGTGGCGTCAAGTTCCATTGGGGTGGGTTCGGGTAGCACGTTGTCGTGAGCTCGTGAGTACGGGGCAGAGGTCTCTCTAAAGTCCCGGTAATACGGGGGGTCACTTCGGGTTCGAAGCGTGCGGAAGTTGAAGAGCCGGTTGTCAAGGGCGATGGATTTGTTGACATAATCCGTGATGTTCCGGGGTTTTTCGTCAAGGAGAGCGAGTTGCTTCTGGACTTCCATGTTCAATCCATCGTGGAATTGGTCGATATACATGGCGTCGTTATAGTCTAAGTCTGCCATGATTCGCTGGAAGTCCGCCCAGTATGCAGCTGCGGAACGATTTCCCTGCTTGATTGTCTTGAACTTTCGGCGAGCCACCTCTTTGCTGTCCGCTTCCCCAAACGCCCTACTGATGGCGGTTTTGAATTCCACCCAAGTCGCATATTTGGGGACCCCCTCTTGCATGGATGGTTCGATCCAGGACCATGCGTTTCCTCTGCATCTGGCGCTGGCATAATTGACCTTCTTACTGTCTTGGTCGAATTTGTTTGCCTCGCAATTGAATTTCAATTCGCATTGGATGAGGAATGCCCGTAACTTCGATCTCTCGCCGTAGTACAGTTCCGGGTCTTCTATTTTCGGCTGCCCAGATAGAGGAGGTTGGTAGAGCTGTTGTAGGAGCATTTGGAGTTGGTCCGTTGTCATTTGGACCGCCGAGAAGGGGGGTCCTGGGTTTCCGAGCGGAGTTGACATTCCGGAGTTGTTTTCGTCCGTAGCGGGGGTTTGTGGTCTCGATAGGTGTTCTGGGGTTACGGGGCTTGCAGGTCGGGCGTGTTCGTCGATTGCTTCGCCGAGTTCCTTGAATTGGAAAGGATCCAGCGTCGGAGGGAGTGGTATCTTGTCGGGTGTTGGGTACCTCGGGGGGAGACGCAATCAAATGTTAAGCACCACCGGCGGTTAGGCAAGGAGGTAGGCAACACGATTGTTCTTACGGTAGTCCTGTTGAGAGTTCTACAGGAAGGGTTTCTAGGAGGGGAATTCTCTAACGTGGGGAAAGGAGTGAAGTTGGGGACGGAGTTGGGGGTCTGGGGTTAGGGTTAGAGGTTACTCCTATTCGGTGATCTCGTTCACAGAAAGGACGGACGAATCAAGGGAGAAGAAGGTGGATGTTGAAAGTAAATTGATTGCGTGGAGAATATGTACGTGTCCTATCTGTCCCCCTTTATACCTTTTCGTCCCTCCTCTTCTCATCGACGCCCGAGGGTCAATTCTGTCGTACCTTCGACACTTCGGATTTCCCAGAATCCTCCCCGTCCTTCTCCACGCCTCAACCTGTAATCACAATGTTTACTAACTAATACTTCTAACTATTACGTGATGCCTTTCGCTTCCTTTTCCCCCTTTTTGTTCTTTTATCTTTTCACCGCTCGAGTCCATTCGGGAGCTAAGCGAGCCTCCCTTGCCTCGACATTTTCATACCCGAAACCCCTTCTTCGCCTACACCTTTTTCGCCTATCTTTTTCCCTACTCCTTTTCCGATCCGTTTCACCGAGCGTCTTCGTTCTTATCGTGAAGCCCCTGTTCGTTCGGGGTTCCATAATTCGAGCAGCGGAATTGTCATAGCTCGCTTCCTCACGGTATTCCGGTTAACTCCCGGCTCCCTGATTCCCTATCGCGTTCCTCGCTTCCATCCCTCATTCGCTTATTTCTTTTCTCGTTAATTCCTTCCTGAGGGGGTGTATCAACCCTAGCCTCGGAATCCCCAACAATGGTGATTTCCTAGTCTTTCCTCTCCGTGGTAAATAGGTACCCTACGGCCACGGTTATGCCCAGTGTCCAAAAGATACCCACCGTAATGGAGGCTCCTAAGAGCATGTCAAAGTTGATTCTTGACACTGACAAAGAAAATCGACGAACAGCAACAAGTCATTTCGGCGCCCCCCTCACCGAACCTCACGGCCTCTTCCTCAGCGATGGAAGAGATGACTATGCAACTGTCCGTCGTCCAACATGACATTCAGGATGTCCTGGACGCTGTCCGCAACCCTCCTGGCAAGAGAAAGCGAAGGGGAAGCGACCAGAACACCGAACCCACCTCACCAACGACCAGAGCACCGGTCAACCACAAACCGAGAGCTGCATCACCAGTGCGAAGCCTGATGCACTCGAAACATGCGACTACCGCCGCCCAGGACAAGCTTGATGCCCTCAAGCCTATGTCCCCCCTACCTCTCCTCGCGATCACGTCAACCGATGCGACACCGGAACCTCACCCTGACAGTTCATCTGCTCAGGACACACCTCTACCCGACGCCCCAAGCACTGCCCCTGCTGAGACGAACGGATGGAAGACTGTGGAGGCGAAGGCTACGCAGAAGAAAAAGATGAAAGCGCAGGAGACGAGACCTACGGCAGCGACACCCAGCAAGACCCCTACAACGAAGAATGGTGGAAGGGGAAAGAATACCCACCAACCCAGACAGACAACCCCCTCCGCAAAGAAGACTTGGGCAGAAGTCGTCAAGAGCGGAGGCATCAACGTCCAGATTGTGCTTGGGAATGGCAATCTTGGACTTACAACACCACCGACAAGAAGGGGAGAGAGGCGAGGCGGGGCAGCGAGAAGGCTGAGGAAGAAGGAGGGAGAAGGGGAGAGAGGGGAGGAGAAGAGGGGCAGGGCGGGCCCGGGTGTTTCAAAGGGCAAAGAGTCAGGAGACACCGGCGGAGGAGTTGAGAGAGGGGAGGAGAGTGGGGGCGTAGGTGGCCCGGCGGCTGTTTAACTTTGCTTTGGTTTTGTTTTTGCTTTGTGGGGGAAATAAAGGCGGAAAAATGGTTAAAAATGGGAGGGGAAGGGTGGAGGAAATGGGGGAACGACCCGGCGAGGTGGCCTCCGAGCGTACAGGGCTCCTGGAACAGACGACGCTTGACGAACAAAGGCACAACGAGATTTGGGGGTCTACAACCCCACACCCTAACGACAAGCTCTGGGGCATACCCAGTGAGAGCTCGGCCTGACACCCGGGTTTCTTACTTTTGTATTTACTGTAAATTCCGCCATAACCTTACGGTTGGATGCGTGTATGAGTTAATAAATAAATAAATAAATAAAACAAAAAAGCCCCCGGTCCCGACATGATAACGTTCGCATGCCTGAGGAGAGCCTACGATGCAATCCCCAAGGTGTTCGATACGCTGTATGCAAGGCTAGGTGACAAAGGATACCACCCACGGTGCTGGCGTGAAGCAACGACGGTGGTTATCCCGAAACCGAATAAACCTGACTACAGCGCAGTTAAGGCCTATCGACCCATCGCTTGCTGAACTGCATGGGAAAAATCTTGGAAAAACTTATGGCAACCCGGCTCAGCCTTATGGCGGAGTCACACAACATACTGCATGCAGACCAGATTGGCGGGCGCCCCAAATGCTCGGCTATCGACAGTGCAATGGCCCTAACGCACGAGGTCGAAGCGAATGCGGGGCGCCGCATGGTGACCTCCGCCCTATTTTTAGATGTGCGAGGAGCCTTCGACAATGTCTCCTCCGCGTGCCTCCTCACGACAATGCGTACACTGGGCTGCCCAACCGCAGTTGTCTCCTGGTGTTCGACTTTCCTAAACGACAGGACGACAGCCCTATCATTCGACGGACGAACAGACATACAGCGACCTTTTAGGACGGGCATCCCCCAAGGTTCCCCGGCGTCCCCCATTCTCTTCCTCATCTACCTGCGCCCTCTATTCGACAAATTACAAAAGACTCACCCCACGTTATGGACCCCGAGCTACATGGACGACGTAGCTCTCGTTGCACACGGGCGTACCAGAGAAGAGAATGCCCACGAACTGGAACTCGCGGCTCGCACCGCCTTCGAATGGGCCCGAACAAATGCTGTAGAATTTGATGATTGGAAATCGGAGCTGCTGCATTTTCATCGCTCCCGCATTGACACACTCACCGTCACCATAAACATACGCTTGCCAAACGGAACCATCATTACCCCAGGGACGAAAGGAGGACGGACGGATGTGGTTCGGTGGATTGGGATATATTTTGACAGAAAACTCTCCTTCTCATATCATGTAAAAACGAGACTGACGGCCGCCGCTAGGTCCCTCAATGCCCTCCGAAGCCTTGTCCGTCACGAAACAGGTTTGTCCCCGTCTGCGACGAGAACACTTTACATAGCGTGTGTGCTGTCTAGGTCCGACTTTGGTTCCGAGATCTGGTGGACAGGGCAAAAAAGCCTCGCCAATTTACTACAAACGCAACAAAACTCTGCCCTCCGCCGAATTCTGAACGCTTTCGCCTTGACGCCAATCTTAGCCCTACACAACGAAGCAGCTATCCCCACGGTTTCAGTCCGCCTACACCACCGCACTCGCAAATACGTCCTCCGTCTCCTCTCTCTCCCCCCCAATCACCCCGTCGTCAGACGCTGCCCCTCCTCCTTCCCCGTTCCCGATTGCTTCCACTCCTCCATCTGCAGCCCATACGAGTATGACTATCATTGGCAGTCACCAGGCACGGCCCCCTCCCATCTCGTCACTATGCTCCGCTCCGTCAGCAAGTGGGTGCTACCTGACGACATCATCGAAAACACATCGCAACACAATCCTGCCCCATGGGAGCGCCCCCGCCTCAACATCAACATCACCTCCCTCCCGAAGCCAGAGGCGGCTACAGCACACACAACACTGCTCCAGACCCTCCGCGCAGACCCCCGCAACATTATCGCATACACTGACGGTTCGCAACTAAATGGAAGAACCGGAGCGGGATATTGCATCACCGACGGTCTATCTCGCCGAGTGGAAGAACTTATCCCAATGGGCGATACAACAGAAATGTTTGACGCTGAGCTTAGAGCAATACATGACTGCCTTACGACCTGCCAAAAAGCCATCACCCTCAACAGACACACCCGCCACAAAATACACATATTTACCGACAATCCGGCAGCCATCCTCCAACTGAATTGATCGATGCAGGTTTCATCATTATATCTTAGGGTGGATTTGATTCTCTGAAATTCGGCCCAGTATGCAGCGGCGGATTGTGCGCCCTGCCTGATCATCTTAAATTTTCTTCTTGCTACTTCTTTGGAGTCGGCTTCCCCGAAAGCGATACTAACAGCGGTCCTGAAGGTCTCCCAGGTTATATATACGCTTTTCCCCTCCTTGATGGACGGCTCGAGCCATGCCCAAGCGTTACCTCTGCATCGGGAGCTCGCATAGGTTACCTTCTTTCGTTCGGTGTTGAACCTATTCCCTTCGCAATTGAACTTGCACCCCCGCCTCAAGATCAACATCACCTCCCTCCCGAAGCCAGAGGCGGCTACAGCACACACAACATTGCTCCAGACCCTCCGCGCAGACCCCCGCAACATTATCGCATACACCAACGGTTCACAACTAAACGGAAGAACCGGAGCAGGATACTGCATCACCGACGGCCTACCTCCCCGAGTGGAAGAACTCATCCCGATGGGCGATACAACCGAAGTATTTGACGCTGAGCTTAGAGCAATACACGACTGCCTTACGACCTGCCAAAAAACCATCACCCTCAACAGACACACCCGCCGCAAAATACACATTTTTACCGACAATCAGGCAGCCATCCTCCACGCCTCCCGCTCCTGCTACGGTCCCGGCCAAGAACTTGCCCTCTCGATTCTCACGACGGTGTCCGCTCTTGGCCGATTCGGATCGTCCGTAACGCTACATTGGGTCCCCGGCCACACAGACATCCCCGGGAACGACACAGCCGACCTCCTGGCAAAAACAGCTACCTCCCTTAATCCAACCGCGCCTCCCCCGATTTCCCTCTCCTGGGTTAGACGCCAGGTACGAGAGCAATATGTTACCGACTGGGTAAACTGGTACTCTTCATCACCGAAGCCCAAGACGTACGACGCCCCCCACCGCAAAAGACTTGACAACGCATACACTACCGTCCCGCGTAAGATATCGACGGCCATACTGGGACTTCGCACAGGCCATGGATATTTTTTGGACTGCCTAGCACACCCCCCCACCGCCAAATACCCCTCCCGCTCCTGTCATTGCCCACTACATCCCCCACAAACCCCCAAACACCTAATCCTCTCCTGCCCGAACTTTAACACACAGCGGACTGAACTACGCCATACACTACACATCCCCCGACGACGCCAACTGACTCTCTCCACGATCTTGTATACGACCGCCGGCACGAAAGCTCTGTCCACCATGGTCTCGGACACCAAGGCGGCGACCGCCGGATGGGCACACGCGAAGTTGAGTACTCACCCCGCAGAAGAGGACACCCCTCGTACACTGACGACAGGCTGGGGGACGCTGCTGGACCTAACGGACGAGCACGCGGAAACCCACGATAACTAATGAAAAAAAAAAAAAAAAACAAAAAAAAAAAATTAAAAATAAAAAAAAAAAAATAAAAATAAAAATAAAAAAAAACATAATAAAATGATGGGAATGACGACGGGAGGAAGGGCACGCGAGAGGGAGGAGACACAGGGGACGAGGAGCGAGGCAGAGGGGGCAGGAGGAGCACCGGGGGGATGAGGAGGGGTTACTTTTCCTGTTTTCTTTTGTTTCTTCGGGGGGGGGGTCAAGGGGAACGTGAGATGGGCGAGGAGGCGAAGAGGAAAGGCGCGCGGGAAAGGAGATTGGAGACGGTGACGAGTGAGAGGTGATGATGCGCGGAGGTAGAGAAGGAGAAGAGGCGCGGACGGAGAGA
This sequence comes from Pyronema omphalodes, assembly GCA_024516155.1. Lineage (NCBI taxonomy): Eukaryota > Fungi > Ascomycota > Pezizomycetes > Pezizales > Pyronemataceae > Pyronema > Pyronema omphalodes. Next base: position 287,285 of record JAJJXM010000069.1, read on the forward strand.
TGGGAGAGAGGGGAGGCGCGGGGGCGGTGGCCCGGAGGAGTTACTTTTTCTTTTGTTCTGTTTTTGCTTTGTGGAGGAAATAAAGGCGGGAAAATGGTTAAAAATGGGAGGGGAAGGGTGGAGGAAATGGGCGATCGACCCGGCGAGGTGGCCTCCGAGGGCACAGGGCTCCTTGCACCTGACGACGCTAGATGAAAAACTGCACGGCGAGACTTGGGAGACTACACTCCCCCCCACATAGACAGCTCTGGGGCTTACCCAGTGGGGACCTGGCATCACCCCCAGGTCCTCAACATTGTATTTAATTTGTAGATTCCGCCATAACCTTACGGTTGGATGCGTGTATGAATAAATAAATAATAAATAAATAATTGCCCACGCCCCCCAGACACAGCAAAACACAGCCCTCCGGAGAATACTCAATGCTTTTGCCTCTACGCCCGTCCTGGCCCTCCACAACGAGACCGCACTCCCTCCGGTAGCAATTCGCCTGGATAACCGACAACGGAAGTACACTCTTCCGATCCTCACCCTACCATCCTCACACCCGGTTGTCACACGGTGCCCAGTATCCTTCCCCGCACCGAGCACCGACGAAGCATCCATCGACACCAACTCCTAGTACAACACCAGTGGCACGACCCAGGGAAAGCCCCTTCGCGCCTCCTCCACACGATACGAACACTCTCCCCATGGATCCAACCGAATGAGGAAATGGAAAACACCACCCAACACCCATAGGAAGATGAGCTGGCCCACACAATGACCATCGACATCTCGTCCTCGCCGAAGTCCGAAGCCGCCGACGAACACCTCCTCCTCACCCACACCCTCCGTCGATGCCCCGACACCATCCTAGTCTAAACAGATGGCTCCCAACTCGCTGACAACACCGGAGCGGGTTTCACCATTAACCACGGAGTGCCACACCCGGTAAACTCTATCGTACCCCTGGGAGATCGAGCCGAAGTCTTTGACGCCGAGGTAATGGCACTACTTGAGAGCCTGCGCACCTGTCTCACCTACACCCGCCGACACTCCCTGTATGACAGACACATCCATATTTGCACTGATAAACAAGCTGCAATACGACGCGCATCCCACCTCCAGAAAGGTTCTGGTCAACCAGCTGCTCGGGACATCCACGCAACTGCTCAAGAACTCGCAGACCTCGGAACGTCCGTTACAATCCACTGGGTTCCGGGACACACCGACATCCCCGGAAACGAAACAGCCGACGAACTCGCACGCATGGCCACGACGATGCCCCCTCGACGTAGACAGCCAGTCTCCCTCACCTGGCTACGCCGCTGAGCCCGCAAACGTTACACTGAGGAGTGGGCCGACTAATTCGCCTCCTCCGCACAACCACGCACATACTCTCCGCCTCACCGATGACGGATGGACCCAGCATACACCGACTACCCCCGCTGGATCTCAACGGCTATCCTAGGCCTACGCACCGCCCACAGATACTTTCCAAACTACCTTGCCCACCCTCCGACCGACGCATACCCATCTTGAGCATTCTTGTGCCCAATACACCCTCCTCAGAGACCGAAGCATCTCCTCCTCAGCTGCCCTGAATTCCGGAACGCCCGATCGACACTGAGGAAGGACCTATTCGGATTCGCAGCACTCTGTTACGTTATTCTCTGAAGTTGGGGGGAATTGTACGTTGTTTTTGTTGGCTTTTGTCGCAAAATCAGAGTTTTCACGAGTTTTGGCTTACCCCACCTCACGAAATGTCGCCAAAACAACGACAGAACAACGCCCAACAATCGAAACGGTCCGAAAACGCGTACAATGTTCTAGCCGACCTTCCTCATGATGGACCTCTTCCTACTTTCGATGGAAGAGATGGAAAATTTGATGACGTTGATGGAAACTCCGCTGGGAAGCCCTTCCAGAGCGTGGTCTTGGCAGGATCACCAGTTCCTTGGGCTTGAACACAGCAGCGACAGGCAACAACTGAACAAAGCCGGTTCAGTAACTACCGCCGCAGTGTTTTATCTGCGATTAATCGGGCAGCCTTGGTTGATGACAACTATGCCACCCTGGACCAACTGTTTGCTGACAGCTACCCCGAAGTCACTGGGGCCAGCTTCCCGGGGATACAACAGATCCATCAGGACACACAGCGATGCTTCAATACCCTCGATGAATCCATACGCAACAACAACCATGTGATGCGCCACAGATTCGACATCATGATGTCGAAGTTCAACATTCTGCTCGACGAAAACACGAAGCTGCGCGCAGCATACAACTCCACACAGGCGGAAACAGCGGCTCTCCAGGCTGCTGTGGACGCTCTGACGAAAAAAATCGACCAACAGCAACAAGTCATTTCGGCGCCACCCTTACCGAACCTCACGGCCTCTTCCTCAGCGATGGAAGAGATGACAATGCAACTGTCCGTCGTCCAACATGACATTCAGGATGTCCTCGACGCTGTTCGCAACTCTCCTGGCAAGAGAAAGCGAAGGGGAAGCGACCAGAATACCGAACCCACCTCACCGACAAACAGGAGACCGGTGAACCACAAACCGAGAGCTGCATCACCGGTGCGAAGCCTGACGCACTCGAAACATGCGACTACCGCCGCCCAGGACAAGCTGGATGCCCTCAAGCCTATGTCCCCCCGACCTCTCCTCGCAGTCACGTCGACCGAAGCAACACCGGGACCTCACGCTGACAGTTCATCTGGTCAGGACACACCTCTACCAGATGCCCCAAGCGCCGGGTTACCACACAGCAACCGCTGACCCCCCCCTGCATTTTCGACAACAACCTCAAATTTCCCGGCTCTGCCGACGGAAATCGCTTTATCGCACTCAGTTTACCCCGAATCCCGATTTCCAGGCCCGAACTCCCGTTTACCGTTGAGTCTCAGCGGAAAAACGCGATTCTGGGACCTCCGGACCGGTCAACGGGCCTTTCCATGAACACCGCACCACCACCGGCCCTCCGATCATCATACAAACCTCATTGTCTGTTTCGGCATACCGAATTCCCCCCCTCCCCAAATTCCCCTCTCGCCAGCAGCACTGGTTGTGGTGGACCCCAACATTTCCCCCCTTCCGGACCCCCTCTCCTCGCGGAAATTTTCTCTCGCTTAACCAGAGCCTCTCACGTGTCCCGTAGCCATCGCTTACGGAGATCCCGATTTAGCGATCGACGCTAATTCGCCCCTCCTGCCGACCCCCTCGCTTATGCAGGTACCAGTTGACACCTGCAGCCCTGCCACCCAAGTTCCGACAACCCCAACCCACAAAATCATAGCCATCGATCCCACCTCTGCCATGTCCACTGACCCCCTCGCCCGCGAAGACGCCCCTCACGCAGGCACATCCTCCATCATCACCCCCTCCCTCAGAAAGCCCACCTCCTCTTCTACCCGCAACACCGCCCGCCTCAGCAGAGTCTCCAAATCCGAAATCCACCTCCCCTGATGCACTGCCGGGGAAATGAGACGTGCCGCCATTGCTCACCTCGATAACAACCCCGCCATGCACAACCGCGACCTCACCCCCGCCCTGCCAGACCCCATCGACATCGACTCCGGCACCGACGTTGACAACGAAGAGGAATACGAATCAACACTCCAGCCAAGCGACGAATTCCTCACCACAATCGCCACCATGATCTCGAGAACCACCAACGACGCCCTCCGCCCTATAGTACAATCCATCGACACCATCAGCAGACGACTCGACAAAATCACCAAACCCAGCCAACTTCCATCGCAACAGCCCCAGCAACAGCCCCACCCCGGACCGACGACCACTGCCACCCCGCCCCCCCGACGATCTCCAGCATTGGAAGCAGCGATGCCGAATGCTGGGAACGACCCTCCGACACCATAGCATCCCCCTACTGACCTCCACCACCCCCCGCCGCCAGTAGCCACCAGCAACGAACAACCCAGCAGCACCTTGGACCAGCGGAAACACAGCAAATGACCTCCTCTCCTCCGACCACGCCCCTCGAGGCACCCCGAATGCACGCCCAACCCGACGACCACCCCGACCGCGCCACCATTCCATCATCATACCGTGCACCAACCGCTCTGAACTCAACGTGAACACCAGGGTCAGCGTAGGACTCACCGTCAACACCGCTTTTGCTAAAACCCGGGCTCCACCTGACATGGGAGTAACTACGATAAGACAAACTGCGAACGGGAACCTTATGCTAAACATGTCGGACAACACAACTGAGGCGGAGCTGATGGAGAACTTAGCTACGATACAGGAAGCCACAAAGACAGTCCGCACCTCTCTATCCGAACCCCGCCTGAACGAGCGTTTATTTATTTATTTATTTATTTATTAACTCATACACGCATCCAACCGTAAGGTTATGGCGGAATCTACAGTAAATACAAAATTAAGAAACCCGGGTGTCAGGCCGAGCTCTCACTGGGTATGCCCCAGAGCTTGTCGTTAGGGGGTGGGGTTGTAGACCCCCAAGTCTCGTTGTGCTTTTGTTCGTCAAGCGTCGTCTGTTCCAGGAGCCCTGTACGCTCGGCGGCCACCTCGCCGGGTCATTCCCCCATTTCCTCCACCCTTCCCCTCCCGTTTTTAACCATTTTTCCGCCTTTATTTCCCCCACAAAGCAAAAACAAAACCAAAGCAAAGTTAAACAGCCGCCGGGCCACCTACGCCCCCACTCTCCTCTCCTCTCTCAACTCCTCCGCCGGTGTCTTCTGACTCTTTGCCCTTTGAGACACCCGGGCCCGCCCTGCCCCTCTTCTCCTCCCCTCTCTCCCCTTCTCCTTCCTTCTTCCTCAGCCTTCTCGCTGCTCCCCCTCGCCTCTCTCCCCTTCTTGTCGGTGGTGTTGTCAGTCCAAGATTGCCATTCCCCAGCACAATCTGGACGTTGATGCCTCCGCTCTTGACGACTTCTGCCCAAGTCTTCTTTGCAGAGGGGGTTGTCGTTCTGGGTTGGTGGGTATTCTTTCCCCGGCCACCATTCTTTGTTGTAGGGGTCTTGCTGGGTGTCGCTGCCGTCGGTCTCGTCTCCTGCGCTCTCTGCTTCTTCCTCTGTGTAGCCTTCGCCTCCACAGTCTTCCATCCGTTGGTCTCAGCAGGGGCAGTGCTTGGGGCGTCGGGTAGAGGTGTGTCCTGAGCAGATGAACTGTCAGGGTGAGGTTCCGATGTCGCTTCGGTCGATGTGATTGCGAGGAGAGGTAGGGGGGACTTAAGCTTGAGGGCATCAAGCTTGTCCTGGGCGGCGGTAGTCGCATGTTTTGAGTGCATCAGGCTTCGCACCGGTGATGCAGCTCTCGGTTTGTGGTTGACCGGTACTCTGGTCGTTGGTGATGTGGGTTCGGTGTTCTGGTCGCTTCCCCTTCGCTTTCTCTTGCCAGGAGGGTTGCGAACAGCGTCCAGGACATCCTGAATGTCATGTTGGACAACGGACAGTTGCATAGTCATCTCTTCCATCGCGGAGGAAGAGGCCGTGAGGTTCGGTGAGGGGGGCGCCGAAATGACTTGTTGCTGTTCGTCGATTTTCTTCGTCAGGGCGTCCACAGCAGCCTTGAGGGCTGCTGTTTCTGCCTGTGTAGAGTCGTAGGCTGCGCGCAGCTTCGTGTTTTCGCCCATCAGAATGTTGAATTTCGTCATCATGACGTCGAATCTGAGGCGCATCTCATCGCTCTTGTTGCGTATGGTGTCATCGAGGGTATTGAAGCGACGCTGTGTGTCCTGGTGGATCTGTTGTATCCCCAGGAAGCTGGCTCCAGTGAGTCCGGCTTCGTTGTCTAGAAACAGTTGATCTATGGTGACATAGTTGTCGTCGACTGCGACTGCCTTATTAATTGCAGATACCATCATGCGACGGTAGTCACTAAACCGGCTGTGTTCAGTTGTCGCCTGTTGCTGCGATGTTGAGGCCGAAGGAACTGGTGATCGTGCCAAGACCACGCTCTGGAAGGGCTTTCCAGCGAAGTTTCCATCAACTTCATCAACTTTTCCATCTCTTCCATTCAGAGTAGGAGTAGATCCATCATGAGGAAGGTCGGCTAGAACATTGTACGCGTTTTGGGACCGTTTCGGTCGTCGGGCGTTGTTCTGTCGTTGTTTTGGCGACATTTCGTGAGGTGAGGTAAGCCAAAACTCGTGAAAACTCTGATTTTGCGACAAAAGTCAACAAAAACAACGTAGAATTCCCTGAAAATTCAGAGAATAACGTAACAGAGTGCTGCGAATCCGAATCCGATGAGAAAACCGGGGGTTTCGGTGCTCGTTGTTGAGAATGCAGGGGGGGGGGGTCGCCGTTGCCGTGTGGTTGGTGCCTGAACGAGCGTTTGTACAAGCTCGCCGTTCACATCATCCCCACAGGACTATACCCCGACACCCCTGAGGGCATGCGCCTCCTCCAGCAGGAGATCGAACACAACAACAGCCCGGTGACCCTAACGCAACCTCCCCGCTACATGACCAGTCCAGAGAAATGTGCAGGTAAGAGCGCATCGAGTGTGGTAATCGCAGTGGGAACAACCAAAGAGCTGGCACTTCTGAAGCGCAGAAAGGTCATGGTACTCTTCGAACCCCGAAGAATCATCGAATTCCACTCCGCGAGAATGACCGACCAGTGTCGGCGGTGCCTGCTCTTCGGCCACCACCACTCCAACTGCACAGGTGATCGAGGACCCGTATGCGCCCTCTGCGGCCAGGACCACGCCACGGACGCCCACACATGCTCTGAATGCCCCCAGAAAAGAGGTAAAAGCTGCGAACACACCCAATATCAATGTAAGAACTGCGTAGACGGAGGCCTCACTGAACACGACCACCCCGGATTCAGCAAGCAATGCCCAACCCGAGTCCGCATCCTTCGCAAAGCCTGGGCCGCATCACAGCAAACCGCCCCCGCCACCACAAACCCCAGCGACAAGGACACCGAGATCGCCGTCCATGTATAATCACAATGCATTGGCAGCAACCGTCTGGATCATCTCTCAAAACATGAACCGCCAACGAACGGCACCTGACGCGCTGTTAAACACCGCTTGTAATTCAGCAGACATTATTCTGCTACAAGAAATAAACATTACTGACCCTACCTACGCCATAACCCACCCCTCTTTCACGCTGGTATTACCACCGCGGGGAGGAAGGGACACTAACAGGACAGCAGCCTACGCGACTAAAACCAACCCATACCTCCGGGTCTCCCAGCGCACCGACGTATGCGCCGACCCTGATCTGCAAGTCCTCGAGGTGGGCGCAGACCTTATCCCCGCTTTCTTCATGATAAACATCTATAATCAACGACACCCTGATACCCATCTATACACCCTCCCCCGCGCCGTGACACCACCCAGCAAAGAGCGACCCCCCCCCTGCCTTTTCAACAACCACGCCGAAATCGCAAGATTTTATCGCGGATTATTGTTCGGCAGCCCCGAATTACCTATTCGCAGCATTTCCAGATCAGGCCCTCTCTTTTTCGTTGAGTTTTCATCGAAAAAGAGTTTTCGGGCCCCTGAGAAAAGCCCCGCGAACCGGTTCCATCAACACCACCCTCCACCCACATCAACAACCATCATTTCAATCGCGGATTCCTTGTCGCTACCGCAGAAACAACTTATTCCGAACCTCCGATGCCCACCCGATCCTCCGCTGTTGAGAAACAGCCCCTCCCCCCCGACAAAGCGCCCCCTCGAGCACTCGCGAAAGAAAAACGCGCTAACGCAGAGCCGCACGAGTCCGACGCGTCCGACGTTGAGATGCACGTAGACACGTGCTCTGACGTCAGCGAGGATTCCAGCGACGACGACGCGTCTCCCCGAGACAGCTCCCCAACGCCAACTTCTCGCAACACCACCAACGCCCCACCCAAAACACCCCACAACAAAAAACCCCTCCCTGTAAACTCCGACACCCCCGATCAACTGAGCAACAATGACCCCAAATACTCCATCCAACAAACCACCGGAAAACAGAAAAAACGCCCCGCCGCCTCCACTGCCCATACTATCACCCATATCGCCGAAGACTCCACCCCCGTTCCTGCAAACGTCAAACGACTCCACCCCGACATCGCTCCGATCAATGCCACACCTCCCAGCAACGCCGACCTCGCTCAATCCATCGACGTCCTCCACCACAATCTTGCCACCACCGCGGACATGTTTCGTCACGCCGACCAGACAACGAACGACAGAATCAACAAAGCGTTCAAGACAATCAACAAGAACCAGTCCCTCCTCCAATCCATCTACGATGCCGTCCAACTCCTCGCCCCGTCCCTCCTACCGAAAGGAACAGCTACCGCCGTGTCCCCCACCCCTGTCTCCGCATCCTCCACCCCCCTCGAGACCACCAGCCCCGATACCCAACCCGTTAACGCCCCTCTCGATTTACCCTCCAAACATGCCCCCCGCCTCAGCGAAGCCGAGTACTGGAAGCAGAGGTGCTTGAACGCCGAAGCTGAACTCCGGAAGAACGAGCTCACTCCTCCCCCTCACCTACCCCCTCCCCCACCCCAGGCGAACGAACCGTGGCAAGGACCAATACCCGCGGCCACCAAGTTGTTCAAAGAGAAAGCCGCTGCCCCATCAAAGACCCCCCCTAAGACCACCAAACCCAACCCCCAACGCAAGAACCCCCCCCGCGTCCAAGACATTGTGATCCCCTGCCCTGACCCCCGTGCCCTGCCCGATAGCTCTAAGGTCGCCATTGGATTAGCGATCAACGAAGCCCTACACAAGGCGAAGGTGGAAGGAAACATCATGACGGTTAGGAAAAATATGGCAGGAAGCCTCATGCTTACCCCCTCCCCGAACACATCCATTACCGATCTCACCCCCCACCTCTCAGTTATCCACGCCGCTGCCTGCACAGTCCACCCGAACCTCTTGCCCCTCCGACTTAACGAAAAATGGTATAAGCTGGCAGTCCACGGAATCCCCACGGACTACTACGAGGACACCGCCAAGGGTATGCAAAAATTGCAGCAAGAAATCGAGACGAACCACAACGTACGCCTGACACAACCCCCAAGGTACATCTCTCACCCGGACAAGCGTGTTGGTAAGACCGCCTCCAGTGTGATGATCGCACTGAAGTCCAGCGAGGAATACAACCTCCTCAAGAGAACAAAGGTGACAGTATTATTCGAACAACGCAAGGTGACAGAATGCTTCACCGCCCGTTCCATTGACCAATGCCGCAGGTGCCAGAAATTTGGACATCATCACGCAATCTGCCCAGCTGACAATGGCCCCGCTTGCGCGATATGCGCCGCCCCTCACCCCACCGAAAATCACCAATGCGGCCAATGTCCCACAATCCAGGGCCGCAAATGTCAACACACCCTCTACAAGTGTGCAAATTGCGTGGCCGCTGGCCACACAGACGTCCACCACGCCGCATACAGCACCCGCTGCCCCGTCAAAGTGAACGTCGTCAGGGAAGCCTGGCAGAAGACCCGCCCGGAGACAACACCCCTAGACGCCATCCCCGCCGAAATAAACCCCATCGCCGACACCACCATGACCACTGATGAATAGATACGACTCATCAGCGGCGACCCTTCGCATCGTGTCACATAACACGAATCGCAGCGCCACCGCGCTAACAACACTGCTGAACTCAGCAGGATCCAAAATAGACATATTGCTGGTACAAGAGATTAACGTTAAAGATCCCCGGTACGCAATCACACATCCAGATTTCCTTTTGTTACTTCCCCCCCGCAGCCACCACAAAGTCAATCGCACTGCTGCATATATCTCCCGCCTCAACCCACACGTTCGAGTCACACCAAGACCGGACGTCAGCGGAGATCCTGACCTCCAGGTACTCGAGGTCAGCACCACACTCATTCCCTCCTTTTACCTCTTAAATATCTATAATGAAAAAGACCCCCAAACAAAACTATATACCGTCCCCCGCTCCCTTACCCCCCTCACTCTCCCCCACCGTTTCGTGATCACAGGGGACCTCAATGCCCATCACCCTCTGTGGAACTCCCACGCACGCAGACCAGCGAGAGCAGACGTGCTGGTGGAACTGATGGAAGACCATCACTGGCAACTGGTAAACGTCCCGGACGTTCCTACTTACCACTATCGAGACGGATCGGGCTCTTCGGTCCTCGACCTGACTCTGGCAGCCCCGGCGATGGCGAGAGAAATTTCTTCTTGGGCTATTGACGACGGCATTGCCACGGGATCGGACCACGAGGTGATCCGTTTCCAAATCAACTCCTTACACCCAGACCACCACAACACCGCCGGCGACACTACGCGACTAAACTGGCGCAAGACGGACTGGGAGACCTTCACCGAAGAATTGCAACGTCTCACCGAAGCTTCCTACCCCCGGTGGTCCCACCTCCGAGCCAACCCCTCCGCCGAGAACCTCGACGAATGGGCTGCCCTCCTTCGCGACTCTATCCAAACCGCCGCCGCGATATCAACACCTACCCTCACCCCAACCCCGCGGTCGAAGAGATGGTGGACGGAGGAGGTACGCCTGACACGTAAAGACATGACCCGGGCCAGGAGGAGATGGAAACAGACCCGCCTTCCCCAACACCTCGCCGAATACAAACAGTCTCGAAACGCCCACTACAGGAAAGTCCGACATGCAAAGGACTCCATGTGGAAGGAATACTTAGCCGCGGTGGAAGGACCAGACATATGGGCGGCCTTCCGATATACAAACCCGCGCCGCGCTCAATTGACACCACCGATCAAGACACAGGTAGGAGGAATGGAGAAGGTATGCGTCGACTTCGACAGTAAGGTAGAGGCCTTTCAAGCGTTATTCCCTCCCCCCCCAGCTGCCCCCCCCACACGCACCTCACGACCCAACCCCCAACTTCCCTGGAAAACATTCACCCCCGAAGAAATTCGTACCGCTATCACAACATCCTCCCCCAAGAAAGCCCCCGGCCCGGACTCCATCACGTTCGCGTGCCTTAGGAAGGCGTACGATGCAGTCCCCAAAGTTTTCAACGCCCTGTACTCAACCTTAGGAACGAAAGGATATCATCCGCGGAGCTGGCGAGAGGCCACGACGGTGGTGATACCTAAACCAAACAAACCGGACTATAGCGCCATAAAGGCATACCGCCCGATCGCCTTACTCAACTGCTTGGGCAAGGTGTTAGAAAAACTCATGGCGACCCGGCTCAGCCTTATGGCGGAGTCGCACGACATCCTGCATAAGGACCAGATTGGCGGGCGCCGAAAACGCTCGGCAATTGACGCCGCGGTGGCACTGACGCATGAGGTAGAAGTTAAGGCGGGAAATCGCTTCGTAACGTCTGCCCTATTTTTAGATGTACGAGGAGCTTTCGATAACGTCTCCTCCGCCAGATTACTGGCAACTATGCACTCACTCGGCTGCCCACAGGCGGTAATATCGTGGTGTTCCTCATTCTTAAGTGACCGCGCAACCGCCCTATCCTTTGACGGCAGATCAGATTCACAGTGACCAATTCAAACCGGCATTCCCCAGGGATCCCCCGCATCGCCAATACTCTTCCTCATATACCTTCGCCCCCTCTTTGACGCCTTACAATCCGAACACCCGACCCTGTGGACCCCTAGCTATATAGACGACGTTGCCTTGGTGGCCCATGGACGAACGAGAGAACAAAATGCGCGCGCCCTGGAAGCAGCCGCTCGCACCGCATTCAACTGGGCGCAGACAAACGCGGTAGCATTCGACGATTCCAAATCGGAGATGCTGCACTTCCATAAGTCGCGAATCGATGAACACAGCGAAGCAACAAACGTGCGCTTACCTAACGGCACCATAGTCACCCCTGGGACTCAAGGAGGCAGCAAGGACGTGGTCCGGTGGATTGGCATACATTTTGATCGCAAACTTTCCTTTTCCCAACATGTAAAAATAAGACTGACGGCCGCCGCTAGGTCCCTCAACGCCCTCCGAAGTTTGGTACGTCACGAAACAGGTCTGTCCCCCTCAGCGACCCGTACACTTTATCAAGCGTGTGTAACCTCTAGGTCGGATTTTGGCTCTGAGATCTGGTGGAATGGACAAAAAGGACTGGCCAGCACACTACAAACGCAACAAAACTCCGCCCTACGCCGCATACTAAACGCATTCACATCGACCCCCATAGTGGCCCTACACAACGAAGCCGCCATACCCCCCGTCGCAGTTCGCCTTCAACGCCGCAGCCGCAAATACGTTCTCGGCCTCCTCTCCCTCCCCCCTTCCCACCCCGTAGTTAGACGCTGCCCTTCCTCCTTCCCCGTGCCCAACCACTTCCCCACCTCCATATGTGACCCGTCCGAATATGACTACCCCTGGAACACCACCCGGAAAGCCCCCTCGCGCCTCGTTCGCATGCTCCGCTCCGTCAGTCAGTGGATATTACCAGACGACGTAATCGAGGACACGGCACACCCAAATCCCACCCCGTGGATAAGCTCACCCCTACGAATAAAGATATCCTCCCTCCCCAAACCCGAAGCCGCCGTCGAACACCTCTCGCTGATCCGCGACCTGAGTGACGACAAAACCAACATTATCGCCTATACAGACGGCTCCCAACTCGAAGGAAAAACAGGCGCCGGATACTGCATCACCTCAGGTTTCCCCCGTCAAGTCAACGAATCCATCCCCATGGGCACGACCACGGAAGTGTTCGACGCCGAACTACGAGCAATTCACGACTGCCTCGAGATGTGCTACAAAATCATCTCCCACAACCACCTCCGACGCCGCCGGATACACGTCTTTACAGACAACCAGGCGGCCATCCTCCGCGCCTCCCGCACAACATATGGTCCGGGCCAAGAGCTCGCCCGCGCTATACACGACATCGCCTCCTCCCTCCGTTCCAAAGACACATCCGTCACCTTACATTGGGTCCCAGGACATACCGACATACCCGGGAATGACCAAGCCGACCTCCTCGCCAAAACTGCAACCACCCTAACTCCCCCCTCTTCGCTACCGGTCTCCCTGTCCTGGATACACCGACAAATTCACGATCAGTACATCCAAGACTGGACGACCTGGTACTCCTCCGCGCCGAAACTTAAAACATACGACGCCCGACACCGTCGACGCCTCGACTATGCCTACACGGCCCCTACCACGCAAACTATCAACCGCAATCTTGGGATTGCGAACCGGACACGGTTATTTTTTGGACTGCCTTGCTCATCCCCCCACCGCCCAATACCCCTCCCGCTCGTGCTCATGCCCCCTTCACCCTCCGCAATCCCCCAAACATCTCATTCTCTCGTGCCCCCACTTCACTTCCCAACGGACCGAACTGCGACGTACACTGAAAATCCCATGACGACGACACCTCACACTACCGACAATCTTACACACCACCGCCGGAACCAAAGCACTGTCCGCTATGATCTTAGAGACCAAGATAGCGACTGCGGAGTGGGCTCACGCAAGGTTAAGTAAACTCCCCGCTGAGGAGGACACATCTGCTACGCTGACAACAGACTGGGGACGCTGCTGGACCTGACGGACGAGCACGCGGTTACCTCTAATAATTAAAACAAAAAAAAAAGGAAAAAATAATAATAAAAAGAAGTCGGAGGAGGACGGAGGGAGGGAGAAGCGGGAGGCGAGAGCGGAGAGAGAGACGAGGGAGAGGGGAGATGGAGGAAGCGGACGATGATGAGGAGAGAGTGGAGACGGGAGACTGGGAGAGCGGAGGCGTGTTTGTTTGTTTGTTCTCTCATTACTTGTTTGCAACCCGAAGGTTATGACAAGGGACAGATAAATACAAAAGAGAAGAAGAAAGAAATGTAAAAGCAAAAACCTCGTCTCCACCTCTACCGGTCTCCTCCTCTTGATCGTTGTGGTTGTGGGGTCTGTCCCCACTGTATACTTCGGGGGTTTCTTGTCCAAGCGCGTCTGATGTTCCAAGTGCCCTGCTTGCACAGAGGCCGCCTCGCCGGGCTCCTCCCTTTCCTCCTCCCTTCCCCTTCCCATGTTTAGCCATTTTACCGCCTTTGTTTCCTCCGCGTACAAAAGAAAAGATAACTCCCGCCGCCCCTCCTCTGCTCCTTCCCCGTGCCCCTCTCTCTCCTTTCGCAACGCCTCTCACTCCTCCCGCCCTTTGAACATAAGAAAAACATCGTCGCACCCAAACAAAGGAAAGTACAAAAGAAACTCGTCTGCCCTCTCTCGCCTTCCGTCCCCTTCATCTCCCTTCCTGTGCACCATTCCACCCTCCGTTCCCTTCTCATCCGTCGCACCATAAACAGCTCCAACCCGTAAGATAAACAATTGAAAGACAAAGAAAAGAAAAACAACAGAAAACAAGAAGAAAGCAAGACTCAAAACACCCGAACCCCAAGCAGACCCAAGCAACGACCCCAGCCCGATCCCGTCACCGCGTGCCCGTTCCCTTTCTCTCCGCCTGTCCCTCCTCTACCTTCCCCTTCTGCTTGTCCCCTTTTTTTTTTTTTTTTTTTTTTTTTTTTTTTTTTTTTTACAAAACAAAATCCTAAGTAAGAAAGCACTGCAAAATCAGCGCGCGCGAAAGGTCCTAAGGTACTGCGGTCAGTGTAGTCAGCGGTAGGGGTCTATCCCCTTCTGCGAGGCTTCTCTAGCCGGGAGTGTGCCCAGGTCGAGGGGTAGCAACCTGGTTGCAGAGATAAAGGTGGAAAGAGCCTTGGTGCCGGA